>CAUYPK010020412.1:0-109635 GCA_963574355.1 Loris lydekkerianus | reverse complement strand
TTCTTTAGCAATAAATATTGAAAAGCATTTAACCTACTGATTCCTCAATTATTGTAATTGTTTTGGGTATATATTTTTATTTTTGAAACTTACCAGTGGCTGCTGCATTTTCCACCTCGGCTTATACTCGAGTCACTAAGTTTTCCTAGTTTTTAGGGTAAAATTAAGGGGGTCGGCTTATACTCAGGTCGGTTTATACTCGAGTATATACGGTAAGCTGTAAATATTGTTTTTCTTATCAATTTATTCCACTGTTATTTATATTAAATGAAATAATAGATATAAAGATTTTGCATGATTTTTCAAAGCAAGAGTGCTAACCAAATATGGAGTGTCATGATAATGTCCTTGCCCACATTATTCATATGATAGTTGCATCTCTGTTGATGCCTAATAAGAAACAACCATTCAGACGACCATTCACTGGCCATGAGAACTTAATTATCCCAGAGTCCAACTGTGCATTTGCTTGAAAGTAGCCCATTTCTGTGAAATTGGCTTATCTCCCGGATTTCTGAACTATGGACCACATCGGCTTCTAGTGACTCCAATGGTAAAGTTTTTGTGTCCAGGATGAACCACATAATATTCATTTAGTGTTCTAGGAACTCTCTCACAATGTGTGAATATATCACATGGGTGATTTTAGATAAGGCAACTGTGCCAAGAACCAACTTTTTCTAGTTTCTTCAGGCTCTCCTTGTCAAGTAGGAAATGGTTTAAATAAGCTTAGTCAGTGGGAACCATCTTTCTGGGATGTTCTCCTATTTGATGTCCCATAAAAGTATTTAATGCTATTGTAATGGGAACAGGCTTAGAAATCAGAGTGAAAGGAATTTGACTTCTGGATCTGCCAAATATTAATAATGGTCTTTTGACAAGTTGTTAACCTGTCTGGGTAAATGGACAGCTTCTGGGTGGATAGGAGGAAAGTGAGCTGGCACTTTCTTGTGGAATTTGAACTCCATGAATTACTGAATCCTGCTTTTTCTAAGATGTTAATCTCATGTCAGTACAAATTTTGTCAGATGCTATCCATTGATTGATGAAGCAGCATTCAAATACTTGATTACTGAAATATTAAAGAGAGAAATGAGATATATTCTGCAGGAAAAAGGAGCCAAAAGAGGTGTTTGTTTTCTTCCGTTTATAATCAGAGAAATAACAGCTTTGTTATGTTGTCCTGGGATTCAATCAATGAACAGGAAACAACTGCTGATGCTGATGAGAAGCTGGTGCCAACTTTGTACTTGGCAATATCCTTGAGTATGATATTAGAGGTGGGATGGCTGGAGTGTAACATTCAAGAGAAATTACAGGTCTTTGTCTGCATCAGTGGTTCTCAACCTTCCTAATGCTGTGACCCTTTAACCATAAAATTATTTTCATTGCTACTTCATAATTGTAATTTTGCTACTGTTATGAATCATATTGTAAATATATGATATGCAGGATGGTCTTAGGAGACCCCTGTGAAAGGGTCATTCAACCCCCAAAGGGGTCTCGACCCACAGACTGAGAACCACTGGCTGAAAGGATGCTGATATACTTAGGCACACAGGTGAGGAAGAGAGATGAGCCAGAATGTGAATCTCAGCCTAGGGAGGAAATTAGAAGGAGATGAATTATAATGGAGCTAAAGGTCTGAAGAAGGGCAACAAAATGTTTTACAAGTTGTCTTTTTAACCACCCCCCACCCCACTCTTTTTGGGAATTAAAATCTGCATTCCTGCTTGAGGCCCATAATCAAGGGAGGAGAAAACTGTTCTTTGTTGTTTGTTTTCTAGTGTCTTAAACTACAGGAGATGCTCAACAGAATTTTCTGGCCATTATCACAAGTTGGCTGTGGCTGGTAACAAGGTTGACTGAAACCACCAATTATGGTTAAACAACAATAGCCCAAAGGCATGAAATATGACAGTGGTCACATAGACCCGAGCCAAACTTCTACCCTCTCCCCTGTAAAAAGCCCTATATTTCTGCTTAAAGAGAGAATGAGAAACTAACCCACTGCTCTCCTCATTTGCTGGCAAATTCATAAACTTTTTTTCCCCTCAAACCTCTTGTCCTCATTCTTTTTTCTCATTGATTCAGGCTTGGGGACAAGTACGAACTTTGGGTAACAGAGTAAGTTGTATACTAGTGGCCAAATTCATTGGTGGTCATGAATGAAGCAGTGTTTTAGAATGCATTTATGTTTTATACACCCAGCAATCTTGTTGAATGCTCTTATAAGTTCTATGAAGCTCAAATATGTATACACTCAGGTTTTCTATGTAGATGACCATGTAACTTGCAGGAAAAGGGCAATTAGTATCTTTCCTTTCAATCTTTATATCTCTATTACTTTCACTGTGTTATTGCATTGCCCTTAACATTCAATAAAGCGCTGCATAGCAGAAGTAGTAATACATAGTTAAAATTCTTTTATGGTGACTTTCCAAGTTCCATCTTTAAGCAAGATCCTAGCTATAAAGATCTCTCTTGGGGAGAAGGCGCTCTCTCTCCCAAGGCTATAAGGAAAACTGCCCATTATTCCAGGGAAAGAACTGTATATAAGGCAATCAATACCTCTGCTTACAAGACATTCAGAAACATAAGAGACTCACAGAATTATCTCCCAGCACCATCTTTATTTTTATATATTATTTGCTATTTCAAAACACATATGAAAATTCTATTTTTGTAGTTATTGTTAAAATAGTAGATTTATTGCCATGTTTTATCAATTAATTTGTGCATACTTGCTTCTGACATTTTGTTCCTTCCTATTGTGTTAATTGTTTTTGCTAAAGTATATATTTGGTGGTATTGTCTGTGAGACTCTACGGATATTAAACTTTCAAGATGCTTTTGTTTTTTTGTTTTTTTGCGACAGAGTCTCACTTTGTCAGAGTTCTATGGTATTATAGCTCACAGCAACCTCCAACTGTTGGCCTCAAGTGATCCTCTTGTCTCTATGGATATTAAACTTTCAAGATGTTTCTTTTTTTCTTTCTTTTTTTTTTTTTTGCGACAGAGTCTCGTTTTGTCAGAGTTCCATGGTATTATAGCTCACAGCAACCTCCAACTCTTGGCCTCAAGTGATCCTCTTGCCTCAGTGTTTTTTCATTTTCAGTAGAGATGGGGTCTCACTCTTGCTCTGGCTGGTCGTGAACTGAGCTCAAATGGTTCACCGGCCTTGGCCTCCCAGAGTGCTAGTATTACAGAAGTGAATCCCTGCACCTGACCTTAGATGCTTCTTTTTAAAAATTCCTTTGTAATTTGACTGGTGATATAGTTTTGTCAACCCAAAATAAATGACTGAGGCAAAAATCTCAATCAATAGAGGTTTATTCATCCAAGATTTGAGGATGCACTTGTGAAAAACATGTAAAAACCCGTTGGACCCATTTTTCTGGAGGGAAGTTGGAAAAGTCAGCCTTTTAAAGGAATGCAGAGAGAAGGAAAAGGGGTGGGGGGGTGCTGATGAGGAAGAGGTTACATTCTTGTGAGGACCAAGAATTGTACACGTTATGTAAAATAAGGAGCAAAGGAAACATCAGTTATGTACATATCCCCTTGTAAGTGGAAGAAGGTCTGATTCAGAGTTGTTACCTGTAAGATAAACTAACTGTAATGCATAACTAGTGTAGAATCTAACAGGCTATAGTTTTTGCTACTAGAAATAGATTTAATTTGCATGTCCTTGCTTATAATATTAAGTATTTAATTAGGGTATAAGTTAGGAAGAAATTTCTAATTAGGGATAAAAGGAGGTTAAAGAGGCTACAGGGAGGTGGGAGAGAATAATGGCCTCCTGGACTCGGAAGTTAGAAAGAACCCTGAAGTGAAATGAGGAATTTCGGGTGGGTGTGACCTGGTCAACCACGTTTGTGCGGTTCCCATAAAATATGACTTTTAGCCTATGGCCCATGACCTCTAGCCTGTGAATGATCTCCCTCCAAAACAAAGATAAGGATCTGGGTCACAGATCAATGCCCACCATAATTGCCATGAACACCATAAGACTAAAGGACACTGTTATACTGTCACTAGTAAAATAAAAGTTAATAATTATTGATACAGAGTAAAGAAAATTGGATTTATGTGACAACTGAGGTAATCTACAGCCAATGAAACCGAGAGAGCACTCCTGAAGGTCTAAGGGGAAGCAGTGGGAAATCATAGATAAATGTAGGAGGAATTGGGATGAAAGTACTTAATATTAGTGTGCTGCCTTTGTGTGGCGCCTTGTGAGGGGGACCCCTTGCCCCTCTCCTGGGAAAGTCTGTGTTTATGTCTGCTTTATTTTATTTTATTTTTATTAGATCATAACCATGTACATTACTGCATTTATGAGGTACAATGTGTTGATGTTATATACCATTTGGAATATTTACATCAAACTGGTTAACATAGCGATCACTTCACTTATTTCGTTGTTGTGTTTAGACATTTATAATCTACTATTAATATGTTTGACATGTACCCTTGCAATATGCACGGTAGGTGAGGTCCCACCGATTACCCGCCCATCACCCGTCCACCGCCCTCCCCTCTCCTTCCTTCCTCTTCTCTCCTTCTTTCTGGGCTATAATTGTGTTGTATCTTTCATATGAAAGCTTTGCTAAAAGTTATACTTCTTTTTCTGCTATACTGGAGTCACAACTGCCTCACTTTCTGCTCCCAGTTTCTTGGTCTCCCTTTGACTCCTGCCAACTTACTAATTCTGCTGGACTAATCAAGGTCCTTGAACAGCTCAGAGGTGAATTCTCACCTCTAACAGTTTCCTGACTGAACATTCCCTGGGGCCTTCCTTTGTAGGTGCCTGAGGCCTTACCTTCTTCTTTGCATAAATTGAGAGGGTGGCTCTGAGACTTTGATATGCTTTTTACATGCTCTGTTCTTAGAGTTCTTAGAAATCTTTTAGAGAAAGCATTGTAGAAGGTGTAAGTTGATAGTCGTTATATTTTATTTTTTAATCAAATCCCATGTCATTAGGAGGATTCATTTTTAGGAGATCATGTCCCTCAGAGGAGAAAATAGTAAGTCAAGATGGGGCAATGTCAAAAAACTATAGGTAAATAAAACTCAAAAATGACCATGAGCAAGGCTAGAATCTAATAATAAGTTCATTACATATACTTAAAAAAAATTTTCTTTCTCTAGTTTCTCATTTTTATTATAGACAAATCGTAGCAATACCAATTTTATTTGCAAAATAAATTTTAGTCTCATACTTGGTCTGATTGTTTGCATAAACCTCAGTAAGAATAATCATTGGCCACATAAGCTTTCTTTTTTTTAAGTTGCTTTGCTGGAACCTCTTTTTTCCCTTAAAAAATCTGAAGATATAAAAAACAAACAAACCCCTACGTCCAGTTTTTTTTTCTTTGTATTTTGTATATAGAATTGTTTCTCTTGCATCTAGTAGCTTTAGTTACATACATTAATTATAATGTCAACTCTAAGGAAACCTAATTTTTAATAAAAACATAGGAAGGCAAAGTAACTTTGAACTGTTATCAGTCTTCAATTTTATTAGTATGTCTAAATATATTTAGACTTCTGTATATATGAAAATACGATGTCAAATCATATAAATTTCAACTTCTGTTGACTCAAATATTATATATTATGATTATCCTTTTCAATTTAACATAACACGACCTTAAGATTTTAAATTACTGAAAAGAATTTTGAAACTACATAGGATCTATCCCTAACTTTACACTTAAATTTAGCAAGATATTAAAAAGATTATAGAGGTATCAATTATATGACCTTAAAATGTCTAGCAGAGATAGACAAGTTTGAACCTGATTGATTTAGGTGAAAATATCGAAATTAAAGTTTGAAGGTATTTTAATTTTATCAATGGTTTTTAAAACTCTCTTCATTAAAGATTACTCAAGTCACATGAACTTGAAAAGAACTTTGACTTGTTTACCTAATTTATGACACATATACACATGTATGCAAGGCTTTTAAAATTTTAGCTATGAGTCTGGCAAAACTCATCGGTTCCAAAAGGACAATTGGGGTTAGACCATCCCATTGAGACCAGAACAAGTACAGTTCCTCTTGTCTCCCACAGGTCCTAAACCTCATTGAGTCTCAAGAGGAAATAGGGCATTAAATAACCTCTTAAAGCATAGGCAGAGAAAATGTAAGTCCCTTCAAGAAGAGTTTGGGAATGTTAGAAGACAATGAGGCATGCCAAGGCAACATAAATTCACAGGAAGTCGCCAAAGAACTTTATAAGGTAATCAGCTTCATTTAGATAAGCAGCTTCTAGTGTTGGACTCCCCAATAAGACAAAGGGAGAGGGAGATATGGAAAATCTAACAATATCTTCTTATAGAGTTATTTTTAAGTGTTTAGACCACACCCTTTAAAAAAATCTAAGGCCTAAAGAGAAGAGCACAGGGTATTTACCTATATCCAACTCGGTCATTTCATCCTGGATATGACATATACCAAGGTCAAAAAAGTTCTTACGATATTAACTTTTTGTTTCCACCAAAGCCAAAGAGACCAGGTAATACAATACAAAAGACAATAGTTTTACATCTGAGAAGACTCTGTTTATGACCTCTTAGACCCCAGAAGGAAGCAGAAAATCCTCAAAGGAGGGATCAATGGCACGTGTCCCTCATAAAATCCTTAAGGAGTTTGAGTCAGTAGAAGTATAATAGCAGATTTCACCTGGGACAAATAGTTAATATTTTTTTTTTTTGAACTTTTAACTAAAGATAACTGATATTATTTAACCAAGTAAGCAAGAATTGTCTCCAAAGAGGTAGAAAACCATATATATATATATATATATATATATACATTTTTTTTTTTTTTTTTTTTTTTTTTTTTTTTTTACCAGATCTAGAAAAGCCACAACAAACACAGCTCAAAGAAAGCAAGACCAGCCATAAACTAAGCATAACTCATGTTTCTATCCAGCCATATTTTTTTAGGGTCTCAGATTCTGAGCTATTTATACACAAAAGTCCAAAAGCCTCACGAGCCTCTCACAGGTGGAAGAAAACCAGAAATGAAGGCTGTGCATGGAATAAATGGGAAAAGTTACATAAACTCAAACCAGACTTAGTGCCTGATGGGGAATTAGACTCAGGCTGTTAAGGTAACACATACTGGGTTTGCTACCATTCCCACAAGAAGCAGAATACAAAGGATTTTTATCTTTTAGGTCAAATTTTGCGCTTTAAGTTTGTCAAAAGCATTTTTGAGTATAATCATAACACAGTTATGTGTCCTTCTTCTAATTCATTTCCTCTATTAATACAAAAAGGTAATTGTTTAGAATAAACAACCTCCAAAATCCAACTTCAAAGATTCATCTTTTGGCCATTTTCGATAAAGTAACTTAATCTACATGTTTCTTCAGAAACAATTCCAAAGATCCTGTTCTTGTCCAAAGAAATGGATGAAGATAATGGTGACAAGGGAAAAATCATCTCTGGGGGGAGAAAAAAGGACAAAGAGATAATGAATTTATATTACAAAGTACCCAAAGTTGCTCTATTAGGTCTAGTCATATAAATCCTTTGTCTCTCATCAATTAAAACAGACAAACAGTGATGTTTAACATCTGCTCAACTGCATTGTACAGAGACAGACCAGGGTCTTTGGTTGGTATATATATATGGCTATTGGGAAGGTGATTTGTATTTTGCAATGCAAAAAGGACATGGATTTGGTGGGGCACGGGAGGAATGATATAGTCTGGATGATATAGTTTGACCCTTCATATGTCATGTTAAAATTTGATCTCCGGTGTGGAGCCTGTGGGGAGGTATTGGGGTTTGGGGGTCAGATCCCTTATAAATGGCTTGGTGCCCTCCTGATGATAGTGAGTTCTCACTTTATTAGTTTGGGAGAAGCTGTTGGTTAAAAGAAACTGGCACCACCTCCTCCCTCTCTTGCTCTTTTTCTCACCCCGTGAAACCCCTTTGCCTTGATTGGAAGCCCCTGAGGCTCTCATCAGATGCAGACTCTGGTGCCAGGTTTGTACAGTCTGTACAACCTGGAGCCGAATAAACCTTCTTTATTCATAAATGACTCAGTTCAGGCATTTCCTTTATTGCAATGCAAAATGAACTAATACAACTGGATATTAAATTCTAGACTGATGGTTATTTTTACTTAGCACCTGGAATATGTGACATTGTTTTTTCTGGTATTTACTATTGCTTACACAAGTCTGTAATCAGTGTTATTGTTATGACTTTATAGGTTTATTTTCTCTTTGGTAGCCTTAGTAGCCTGATCTTTGATCAGATCATTTTTTTTTTTCATAACCTTGGTGTACCAGGGTCTCACAGCTGTGTTTGTGCTGATGTGATGTGTCTTGCTGAGTGGTGATCATTATTATTGTTCTGTGTTTTTCTTTTCTTTTTTTTTTTTCTGTTGAGACAGAGTCTCACTATGTTGCCTTTGGTAGAGTGCTGTGGCTTCACAGCTCACAGCAACCTCCAACTCTTGGGCTTAAGTGATTCTCTTGCCTCAGCCTCCCAAGTAGCTGAGACTACAGGCTCCTGCCACAACGTCCAGACATTTTGTTGTTGTTGTTGTTGCAGTTGTCATTGTTGTTTAGCTGGCCCAGGCTGGGTTCGGACCCACCACCCTTGGTGTACGTGGCTGGCACCTGGCACGGTAACCACTGTGCTATGGGCACTGAACCGGATCAGATTATTTTGATGTAGAACTTTTAAAAAAACATCAGTCTTGGCATTTCTGTGGATTTTTTTAACCTGAGAAATCAAGTCTTTTTCAGTTCTGCAACATTTTTGGCCATTGTCTATCTTTGATGCACCCCTATTCCATTTCCTCTACTCTTTTCTTCAGAAAGACCTATTAGAAAAATATTAGTGATTACTCTTATTGTTTAATTTTCTACATTTTTCATTTCTTTATCTCGGCATTGCTGTGGGAGACATTACAATTTTATCCTTCAGTTAAACTCATTTTAACTCGAATTAAGTCTCCCATTTAGCCCATCTGTTGAGGTTTTCATTTTAAAGGATGACAATTTATTTCTATAATTTCTATAGTTTATAACACTCTGCCTTTGTACCTTTGTTTCGCACCTTCCTGGTTTTATTTCACGAGTGCTGATTTCTCTGTGCCCTCTTTGACAATTTTAAACTAATTAATTTCAAAATCATTTTTACATAATTCTTTCATCATGTTTCTTTGGATGTAGAGTTGCATATGTATCTGTCAATTATTTATCTCAATGGACTACCTTCCATATTTTTGAATTCTTGCCTAATTTTGTCTTCTGGGACTTGATATTTATCCAGGTATCAAGCCTCCTACCATTTGGGGGCTGCAATACTTAGCAGCCCCCGGCCTGCTGTTTTGTCAGATCCCCAAACTTACAGCCTGGGTGTGGTCTCAGCTTTCATGAGACATTTTGTCTCATCTTTTTCTCACCTCTGCAGAGTAGACCTTTATTTATGAAAAATTTTATTCCAAAAATTTTCTCTTTTAGTTTAGAACCCAGTTAAGTACTTTTTATGTAAAATTAAATCACTTTCATGTTTTAACTAGCATGCTAATTACCTTGCTGTATGCTGACTGTTTTTCATAGTGATCCGTTTCCTTGTACGTTGTGGTTTATAATTTCTTAGGGTTATTTCACCTTCACAGCAATTTATCTTTGGGAGTCCTGTATGACTTGCATTCTTATAAACTAGTAGTGTCTTTTTGTTTTTGTTTGCTCTGTCAGAAATACTAGTTGCACTTACCCTAGGATCAGTTTTGTTTAAAATTCATTGCCCAGATAATCACGCACCACTTGAGTACAACGCATTTAGATCTCACACCTAATTAGACGTACAGTTTTAGTTTCTCTTGGGAAACTTAATTTTTCCCTACCCAGAGTTTTGAATAGACTACACGCTTCCTTGCCAGTTCTATTCCCATGTTCATGGAAAACATGGCTATTATAGAGCCCTGGCTTTATTTAAGTGTCTTATTTCGATATTTTGTGTTCCTGGTTGAGTGTTTAGAGTCTAGCCTGATGCTGTCATGATCTGTACTGGATTTGATGATTCCTTCCCAGCCCCACATCAGTGGTAGAGGTATCAACTTTTATATTTAATCCTTCACGCATGAACTTGGCATTTCCTTTTTTCATATATTGTGAAAATATTATATTTACCAGGAATTTCTATACTTTTGAAGGGAAAATAGAATAGGCCTCAGGTGATGCAGTCATATTCCCAGAAGAGACAGTATGCATTAGGCTAAGTTTAATTAATTTATATCTTTGAAAAAAATAGATCTATTTTCAAATATTTTATAGTTTACTCCCTTTATTTAGGTCATTTATCTTTCCTGGCCCAATTGTTTTGAAACACAATGTAGCTTAACATTTTTAGAGTAGGTTTCAGGAATATATACATAGCTTTATTTTAATGGAAAAGTTTCAACTTTAGTAAGATATGCTATAAAAGTTGCATCAAAACTATATACTTTGGCACAGAATGTGAGTGAAGGCAAAATTATTTTGTTGTTGTTTTTTTAAATCTTACCACATTAGACTTTACTGGCAATATGGCCCTGCTACTTACTCCCTTTTCTTTTCTATATTCTAATAACACTAAATGGGTTATTTTATTATTCTGCTGTTTCTTATCCACATGACTCTTGCTGTCCCTTCTTACTGCAATTTTGTTCATCCTTTCCACCCTGAACACTTGAAAACACTTCTACGCACCTCCCACTCCGTCCCAGGCACACCCTTGTTATGCGGTGCTGCTCCTGCGGGAGGCGGCTGGTACAGCCCAGGTGTTTTCTCACGGGAGCATGAATGAGTTATGGGGACCTGAACATGAGCAGCTAGCATTGTCTTGTGGGGTGAATTGTGTCACTTGCAGAAGATATGTTGAGGTTCTAACCCTCTTGAGTCCATGAATGTGACATTATTTGGAAATAGTGACATTGTAGATATAATCCAGTGAAGCTGAGGTCATGAGGATGGACCGTAATCCAGTGTGACTAGCATCCTTATCACAAGAAGAAAATACCATGTGAAGATGGAGACTCACAGGGCAAATGTCATGTGATGACACAGGCAGAAACTGGAGCAGTACTGCTAAAATCTAAGGAATACTAAAGATCAACGATGGCTTTTTCCAGAAGGTAGGGAAAGGAAAGGATAGGTACTCTCCTACAGGCCGCAGGGGAGCACGGTCCTGCTGCCAGCTTCATCTTGGACTCTGCTCCCAGAACTGTGAGCAATATCTCTCCTTTATTTTAAGCCACCCAATTTGTGGTGCTTTTTACAGCAGCCCTAGGAAGCAGATGCCAGTTCCTTGAGGGAGAGCCTTTATTTTTTCTCAGAAATGAGTTTTGGAGTCTCTTTAAGCCTTTGCACATGGTGAAGATCACGAAATTCTGACATCAGACGTGAAAAGCTTCTGAGATGACTAAGTATTACCCTCTATCTTTGTTCTTTTTTTTCTTCATACCCAATCATCTTTCCACTTGCCCCATGAAGGAATCTTCTAATTCCACGAGAAGGTGCAACAATCACACTAGTTTCTTCACTTAGAATGCATCACTCAGGGTCATATGCCAGGTAAACTACCTGTCTGCCCCACTGTGGCTCCCTACCCTTCATCCTCAGAGGTAAGCAGAAAATAAAATGCTGAGATAGTTTTTTTGTTTTTTTATTATAGATGACACAGCTCATTATTTTTTTCCTATCAAATTTTGCCTTCAGTAAGAGATCTCCTGCCTGCATGTCTGTCTATGCTCTATCCATGATGAGTTAAAGAAGAGGACCCACCCAAATTCAGAGTCCATCACCCTTTCTAAAACAAACAAAAGTGTGCACTGCCCCTCTGCAGCCCTTTTTGTGGCTAACAGCTTTATAGAGCTCACTGCTCTCTGGTAGAAGTAGACTTTTTGGAATTGCTTTAAAATACCTGGGAGAGGAGAAAAGAATAATCATCTGCTCTTTCTATGAAGGTCAGACTGACAACTGCCAATGATCGCACTTACTTTACTTAGTCGGTTTTTTTTATTTGTTTGTTTTGAGCAAGTACAAATATATACCTGATATCTTTTCTTCCAGTGACCCGCCATCCGGTGTCCACTTACAGCTTTCTATTTCTAGTGACTTCTCCTTGTTGCCTAACCCACCTATCTGCCCTCCCTCAATTTCCACAAGAAAGACACGCAGAAAGGATGTACCTGCTCCTAAGAAGTATGGATGAGGGACGCAGGGCAGGAAAGGAAAGCTGTGTGTGGAATGAGGTTCTGGGGAGCGTGGGGGTGTTCAGAGGGAAGAGAGCAGCTCATGTGTCCAGGAGCACAGCCCTCTCTCTCCCTGCACTGAGCTCTAGCTAGTGCTGAGCATGGGCTCCTGGTCCAGCTCCACCAGCCCTCATGTCCCCTTCTAGATTCAACGTGTTCCAATACCCTTTTTGATGAACTCATATTAGCCGTTTTATGCTGTGTACAGGTGGTGCTAAGTGGTAATTAAGCTTTCAAAGTCATTCTCTTTGACATGGGTTCAAATCCTATCAGGGGTGTCCAACCTGCAGCCTGATGGCCATGTGGATTATGTGATTATGTGCAGATTGTTTGGTTTATCGGTGTTGCTGGATATCACAGAATTATTCACAGACTTTTTTTGCTAATCAGGTTTCATTTATGTTTGTGTACTTCATGTGTGGCCCAAGACAACTCTTCTTCCAATGTGTGGCAGAGAAGAAAAAAGGTTAAGGTAGGACATCCCTGTTTGACTCTACGAGCTACAGATTATTTAACTTCTTTGAGTCCCAGTCAGCTTCTCTGTAACGTAGGGATAATAATACCTACCTTGCTGAGTCTGTGGAAGGATTAAATGACATAACGTTTATTCTTGACCTTGAGCACTCACTCACTATGAAGGGTAATGTTGTGTTGTTATTGTTGATCTATCTTTGATAACATGAAGTGTCCTGCTTATTTCCAGGTGATTGCCCATATTCTGCCTTAGAACAGTTCTTATATAGGTGCTTTTTTTTCTTTTTTTTTAAGCACTATTTTGTGTCCATTGGAAACTGAAATCTTTGTCTTTATATGAGCAATTTTTCTGCTGATTTCTGAGATTTCTCAGACCCTATCTGCCCTTATGAGGAAGCCTTGAGGATGTGGGAGGCAGCTCGACTCCTTTGGTCTCTTGCTTGGCTGGGATCCTTGTTGAGGAGGGAGTGCAGAGACTGCCTTGGCAGGTAGTTAGGACCCCGGCTGGGCTGGGGCTAGGATTCATACAGGGTTCCCCCATTCAGGGCTGGACAGGGAACCCCCATTTCTTAGGCCTCGGCAATTTCATGTAAGCAGCCTTACCAGTTTACCACTAGCTGGAGGGGCTGCATTCATTCATTTGTTAATATACTCATTAAAATTGAAAGAGTGTCTTTGGTCTACTAATCCTGATCAAATGTAATTCTCAAGACCTTATACCCCTAGACAAAAGACCCTGGTGGGAGACTTCACCCTATTCTTTCCCTCTCTTGGAATCTCTGGTGCTTTTTATTCCTTCTGTATTCCTTTCTATCTCATAAATCCTGTCTCACCACTGATCTATGGTCTGTGGGTTCATTCTTCGAATCCCTGAGACCAAGAACCTAACTGCAGAAAGAAATTCTGTCAACAGGATGAAGGGAAATGAGGCTGTTGCTACAAGAAGGCCTTGAGGAGACAGATGTCCAATTGCTTAGATACTTATTAATCCCTGTCCCCCCACACTTCTGTGAAGTCTGTATTATTCTCATTTTACAGATGGAGACCCAAGGTGCTGAGCTTGCTCTCTCCAAGGTCAGCCAGCCAGCTAGTCGGAGGAAAAATGTAATACCTTGAGAATTCCTCCATCTTTCCCCAATGAGGGTGTCTTGCCCATGGTACTTAAGTAAATGACTCTATGTAGCCCCCAAATTAATTTAAAATTACACAGAATTAATAATCCTTTTTTTATATTGAAGGAGAAATTTCTGTCCTTTTACACTGACAATTTTGAAAATGGTAGAATCATGAAATAAGTTTCATATTCTATTGGTTATCTGATGAGCAGAAATGCCAATTTAATTGACTAGTTGGATGACCCAGAGTTTATCACTTGCAAAATTTATTTCCTTTTATTACATGACTCTTTCTATATCTGTTAGCACGTTTTTATGAAGGCCGCAGTTTTCTCCCATCCCTTTAATAAAACTGCTTTTGAAATAAAAAGCAGGAGCAAGCAAGTGGGAATTTCATTTTCAGATGTTATTTTCTTTCTGCCTGTATTAATCAGTGCTTTGCTGGTTTGTTAACTTCATCTTGTCACAGGATGAAAGTGAAGTCAGTCTATAAAATACATCATTGATCTTACCTAACTCTAAGAGTGAACATGAAAAATTACATAGCCCCTAAATGGCTTGGAAGAATGCCAGGGACAGAATCCTAAGAAACAAATGGTATTTAATCCCTTATTCTTACTGTCTCTGTCTGGTGTAGTGTGGTCAAAAGAGCACACAGTTTGGAACTGGGTAACTAACCCAAATTTCAGAGCCACCTCTTGTCAGCTCTGAGAAATTGGGAGTCACTTCTTAAAATTTCAGTTTCTTGCTCCCAAATGGTAGAGGCTGTAAATTCTATCTAATTGGCTTATTAGGAGGAACAACAGAGATAACATCATCTTGGTCTGTTGGTGTTGCTGTTAAGAAATGACCAAGGCTGAGTGATTTACAAAGAGAAGAGTGCTAATTGGCTCACAGTTGTGCAGGCTGTACAGGAATCATGGGGCTGCTTCTGGTTGGGGTCTTAGGGAGATTTTATTCATGTGGAAGGGGAAAGGGAAGAAGGGTGTCATGTGACAACAGAAGGCATAAGAGAGAGAAGGAGGGGCATCAGGCTCTTTTAAATAACCAGCCCTTGCGTGAACTCATAGAGAGATCCCTCATTACCAGGAGTACTGGAACTGTGTTGATCAGGAAGGATCCACACCCCATGACCTATACATTTCCCCCAAGTCCACTTCCGACATCAGGGATCAAATTACACAGTGAAATTTGAAGGAGACAGATCCAAGCTATATCACATGCATAGGAGAACTTCGTAGATTGCATACTGTGATGGTTAATTTTATGAGATTTGAAGGGACAAAGCCAGGCTATAGCACATGTACAGGAGAACTTTGTAGATTGCATACTGTAATGATTAATTTTATGTGTTAACCTGGCTAGACCATGGTACCCAGATATTTGGTCAAACATTATTCTAGCTGTTTCTGTAAAGGTATTTTTTAGATGAAATTAACGTTTACATCAGTAGACTTTGAGTAAAGTACATTACCCTCCATAATGTGGGCAGGCCTCATCTATTCTTTCGAGGGCCTTTACTAGAAAGCCCCAGAAGAAGAGGACATTCTACCAGCACACTGCCTTTGGATTTGAATTGAAGCTCTTGCCTGGATCTCCAGCCTGGTAACCTGCCCTGCAGGTTGTGGATTTGCCAAGTCTCATGAGCCTGTTCCTTTGGGTCTCAATCTTTCTCCCTTTCTCTATCTCTCTTTCTCTTCTTCTCTTCTTCTTTTCCTGTCTCTCTTCTTTGTTTGATTTCTCTGGAGAATCCTTACTGATATATATAAACATAGAAAATATTTTTGAGAAGTGCCTATTTTATTTACAAAAATGGTTTAATATTCTTCCACTTTTTGATTTCTATTTCTGGAAAGTATAATTCTTTCACAAAGAGTTATTGAAACATAATTCCTCTTTTTTTCTTATTTTGTCAATTTCACTAATTTTGTGTCCATTTAGGTGAATTTTAAGAATTTTATACCATAGCACAACCTACTAACATCATTATATAGGACATTTCAATAACACCAAAATTCCCAGCTGTTTGCTTACACTACATTCTCTTGACTAAACTCCTGTTCCCAGGAAACCACTGAGTTACTTCATCCTTACCATTTTGCTTTTACTGGAATTTGATAAGAAACGAAATCATAGCATACATAGCCTTTGTGTTTTGTTTGTTTTCACTTACTGTTGAGAGCTATCCATGCTGTTGTATCTGTGTCTTTTTTATTGCTGAGTAGTATTCTGTGGTAGGAGAATAATCACATTTTATTTATCCATACATCATCTGATGAGTATTTGAATTCATTCCATTTTTGGCTATTTTCACACATAGTTTTGTGTGGACGTGTGTTTTCTTTTCTCTTGGGTAAATATACTTAGAAGAGAAACTGCTGGATCATAGAGTTAGTAGTGTATCTTTATCTTTCCAAGAGGTGGCCAAACTGTTTTCCAACATGCTGTGAAATAACATGTTCCTATATTCAAGGTATTATGGTTCGAGTTGCCTCACTTCTTGCCAACACCTGGTAATTTCAGCCTTTAATGTTGTATCTATTCTAGTTAATGTGTAGTATCTCATTGTGGTTTTAATTTGCATTTCCCTAATGGTTAATTATGCTGAACATCTTTACATGTGCTTATTTTCTATCTTATCTATGTGTATCTTCTCTGTTGAGCTCTCTGTTCAAATCTTTTACTCATTTTAAAAAAGAGGTTGTATGTTTTCTTTTTATTAAGTTGTAAAGGTTCTTTATATATTCTGGATACAAGTCATTTATTAAATCTATGTTTTATAAAGAGAAAAGATTATTGTTTCCCAACTGAATTACTTTAACACCATTAATGGTGGTACACTTTACACCATTGTTGAACATTAATTTGCCACATATTGGTATGTGGAGTCTGTCTAAACTCACCACATATCTGTATGTCTGTCTAAACTCACCATTCATTTCCATTGCCTATCTAATTTTACGCTATATTATGCTGTTTCAACGTCTAAAATGGTAAGGTAAATCTTGAAATCATCAGAGTATGTCCTCCAACTTCGTTCTTTTCCCAAATTGTTCTGATTAGTCCGTACAAATTCAGTAATCAGATTGTCAATATTGGAAAAAAAAACAAAAACAAAAACAAAAAAACCCAAAGCCTGCTGGGAGTTTGGATTGCATTGAATTTAGGTAAGTTAGGAGAAATTACCATGAAAATATCGAGTCTTCTGATCTATAAACACGAACAAGCCTTACCTTCCCATCTATTAAAGTATTCTTTAATCACTTTTAGCAATATTTTGCAGTTTTCAGGGTATAGCTCTTATGCATGTTTTGTTAAATATCATAGTTGTGATGCTATTGTAAATGGTATTTTTTTAAAAAAGTTTATTCTTGAAACAGTTTTACATTTACTAAGAAATTATGAATATAGTGTAGTTTCCCTATTGCCTGGATTTACTTTCCCATATTATTAATATCTGACAATAATGTGGCATATTTATCATAGTTAATGAGCCTAATGTTCTTTTGTATTCTAGAATCCCATCCAGGACACTGCGTATTTGGTCATCATGTCTTCTTAGACCCCTCTCTTTTGTGACAATTTCTCTGACTTCCCTTGTTTTCGATAACCTTGATAGTTTTGAAGGGTATTAGTCAGGTATTTTGTAGAACATCCCTCGACTGAGATTTATCTGATGTTCTCCTCATGATTAAAGTGGGGCTGTGGGGAGGAAGACCCCAGGAGTAAACTTCACCTTCCTCACCTCATTTCAAAGTACATAGTATCAGTTTGATCTTCTATAATGCTTATCTTGATCACCTGACTAGTGTGTCTGTGAGGTTGTCCCTTGTAAAGTTACTCCTTTTTGTCCCTTTCTATAATGTACTTTTTGGAAGGCAGTCAATCTGCACAGACCCCATATAAGGAGTGGGTAGTGCCTGTCCCCCTTTCTTGGGGTGGTATATAAACGAATTATTTGGAACTCTTCTGCACATGAAATTTGTCTCTTTTCTGCAGTTTATTTATTAAGTCATTTCTTTATGTTAGTATGAGCTCATGCATATTTATTTTATACTCTGGGTTATAATCCAATACTACTTTATTCTGGGCTTCAATCTGTCTCAGCTTTGGCTGTTGGGTAGCTCTTCAGTTTGGCCCCGTGCTCCTTTGCATAACCCCATCGTTGCGTATTTTGTTGATTTGTTCTGAGCATTTCCTTACCTTCTGGCAATACATGATGCTCCAGGCTCATCTTGTCCATTTCTTTTCCCTGTTCTAGAATATGCCATTTCTCTAAGGAGACTTAGTTCCTTTTATTGAAGAATATTAGAAATAAAATCTGTGCAATAAAAATATACTATTATAATAAATAATGTTTTTTAAATAACTAGTTTTCAGTATAAGAAATAGGCATACAATTGTTATTTGTGACTAGATCTTGAATTTTGTGATGTGGTAGAACTTACTTATTAGATGTAGTCTCATTTTTTTAGGTTTCTTAGGACTGAATACATAACCCATTATGGTATCTGGAATATATATATTTTTCTTTCTTCCTTTCTAATCTGTATTTTTTTTAACCTTTTCCTTGCCTTATTTAATGGCTAGGAATTCTTAATGATGCCTAATGAGAGTGGTGTTAAATGTTAATGTTAAAAAGAAAACATTTACTTTTTTACTATGACATAAGTTTTTAACAGATGCTCTTTATCAGGTTAAGGAATGCCGTATTTTAAACTTTTTCAAATTATTTTTCTGTATTAAGATGTGTATGTTTCTTTTATTATACTATCAGTATAGTAAATCTTAAAAGGCTGAACCAATCTTGCATTACTGGGATAAATTCCATTTGGCTATGACATGGTAATAACCTTTCGTTATATTATTAGATTCAATTTGCTTACAATTGATCAGCAATTTCTTCATCTATATCCACGAGGGAATTTGGTCTTCAGTTTTTTTCTTTATTCAGCTTGTTTTGATTTACCGTACATACTCGAGTATAAACTGAGTTTTTTCGGCACAAAATTTGTGCCGAGTTTGGGTTTTTCGGCACAAATTCTGTGCCAAAAAACCTCGGCTTATACTCCAGTATATAGGTACTTTTTCTTTTTGTCTTCATGCAAAAAACCATGATCATTAATTTGAGAACTTCTTTTCTTCTATTGGTGTTTAATGTCATAGTATTTCCTCAGATGTTATAAACTTTGATATTGCATATTTAGTTTTTATTATTCAAAGTATTTTCTAATTTTCCTTGTAAATTAATCCTTGACCACAAGTACTTATAAATGTGTTCTTTAACTTTCAAATATTCTAGTGATTTTAGACATCTTTCTTTGTTTTTACTTTTCTTTTTTTAAAAATTTAGATTAATATGATGATACAAATGGTTAGGTTAACATTGTGTTTCTAAGGTAAAGTTCAAGTTGTAGTTGAGCCCTTCTTCCAGGGGGTGCTCTGTACACCCTCACAATGTGCCTATCAGGTGAGAACTTACCAATCCCCTTTCCCCTTTCTTCCTCCTCTCTCCCCTCAACGTGAATATGCTTGTGTTATTCTCTCCCATAGGCATATAGTTGTTTTTCTCTTGGTTTCATATTCAGCCATTGAAAAAAAAAAAAAAAAGATGGCGACTTTACATCTTTTGTATTTACCTGGTTGGAGCTGAAACACATTCTTGTAAAGTTTCGCAAGAATGGAAATGAGAGTATCCAATGTGCTCAATACTAATAAGGGTTACATTTTTAACAGTTGCTCTAATATTCTTGCCTGTTAATTATATCATCTGTCTTATTTCTGGGTCTCTTCTTATTGACTAATTTTTCCCCTGTTATGGGTATTATTTTCTATATCTTTGCATAACCGGCATAGGTGCTGAATTGTGTTGCATCTCTTTAAATGTTAGACTTTGTTTTGAGATTCAGTTATATTTACCTGGAATCAGATCATTTCAGACTTGCCTTTAACATTTGTTACATGGATCCAGAGCAGCTTTTACTCCTGGATTAATTTGTCCCCACTACGGAGATTAATATCTCAATATCCAGCTGAAGGTACACCTACTGTCCCATGTATTCGGAAATCTTTTTATTCTGGCTGGTGGGAACTCACAGTGTTCCTAGGCCTGTGTGAGATTCAGGGATTGTTTTTCTTACTCTAATCCAGTGATTTCTTTTCTTGTTTCCTTTTCTCAAATGTGTATGGTAATTAGTACTTAGCTAAACATAAAACCCGATGAACCCCTGGTCACCATGAACCTCTGCATATCTCTGGAGTTCCCTTTGCAGTTTCCCACTTTTCACTATTTTGCTCCACAAAGCTAGCTCCCTCCTATCTTATTTAACTCCAAATTCTATCCTCTTAATTCTGTAAGACTACTGGGCTCTTTTTGGGTTCTAAGACTCTCTCCATGGCTTGGAAATTCATCTGAGGTTATAAATCGAGGGTAGGGTGGTTCTTACCTCGTAGTTCTCTGTTGCTTATTTTCTAATGTCTATAAAAACATTATCTGATATAGTTCTAGCAATTACCTTGCTCTTTATCGTGGGTAGGTAAATCTTGTCTCCGCTACTCCAATGTGGCCTAATGTGGAAAGAAGTTCCTGGTTTTGTCTTTGCGTATGTGAAAGAGACAGGGGCTCACTCAGTAGCCCTGGGTAGGGTGCTGTGGCGTCACAGCTCACAGCAACCTCAAACTCTTAGGCTCAGTGATCCTCTTGCCTCAGCCTCCCAAGCAACTGGGACTACAGGTGCCCACCACTACACCTGACTAGTTTTTTTTTTTTTTTTTAAGTAGAGATGGGTGTCTTGCTTTTGTTCAGGCTGGTCTCAAACTCCTGATGTCAAACAATGTCCCTACCCCTCTGCTCTTATCTTTATGACATGCAGTTTCTGATTGTATTCACTTAAAGCCACAAATAAATAACAGTAAATGTACTTACCCCAGTGTCACTGTGCTTAGATTCCAATCTTGGTTTTTTCACTATAAGCTCTGTGATCTTGATTAAACAGATCCATCTTTTTGGACTTCAGTGTTCTCCTTTATGTAAGTAAGAAGTTGGATGTAACTTTCCAGATCACCTTCGTATGGCTCTATGGAAACCCTTAAGCAGAACCCCTATTCTTAGGATGCAAATGTTCCAGGGCTCTAGAACATAGCCCTGTTGGTCAGAGAAGACAGGTTACACAGTGGCTGATGCTGGAGCATCTCTATAGAAGATACAGAGCAGAACACAAAATACAGGCCTTTGCTTTAACCATCTGGGCAAAGGCCAAAGCTTTCTGGGTCACTAGTTTTCACAGTTCAGCCCAGAAGATGATACTCACGTTAATGTCTATGTGTGTTATTTCCAGGGGATTTTAAACATACCCTTACCACAGTATATGGCAGACCTAAAAACATCATGCTTAAATTAGGAAGAAGACTTCGTAAGTTAGTTAGAGCTTGGGCTACAAAACTGGAGGACAGCTCCCATCTCAGTAAGCACATGGCTCTCTAGAAACCCATCCTTGTTTCCCCTGGAGTAGGCAGTCATACTCCAGAGGATCTCTGAATAGACAAAGTTAAAGTTCAGAAGGGGCCACTCTCTGGAAGGACTCAGGAAGACCTGAAATAATTACCTACTCCTCTGGAAGATGAAACATTATGTACTGTTATCAGTGGCCTTAGAGCTAGGCCTCCTCTGTCCCAGTCTCTGCATTTGTAACATGGGTATGAGCTTAGTACTCTCATCAGGTACTGCAGTACTTGATGTTATAATATGCACAATATAACTGGATACAGGTCTCGGAAGCAATATGTAAATGGGTCACTGCATTCATTAAGGAAAGGAGTCCATGAAACAAGTTGAAACACAGAGTGAGACTTAGAAGAGCATGTGGTGCTCAGGATACATCACATGTCAGCCGTTTGATAATTCTCTCTATTGAAAACTACTGACAGCCTGTTAGGTGGCTCCTGTGCAGCCTCAGGAAACAAAGGAGATTTTCCCTGGTTGCATCTGTTTCAGTTTCTTTAACCTTCATTGTCTGTGCCCCAGCCTAAGCTGAGCTTCCAAGCTGCAAAATTGAATTGACCAAAATAATCTCACATAATTGCTTAAGATGGTTCTCCTCACAGGAACATTTGCATTTTTATAGAGGAATCTGGAAGATAACAAAAACTTCTTCCTTCTAATACATTAATTGCTTTCCAGGCCTTTCAGGTTGGGCTAATGTCACCCAGCTCCTGAGCTGCCACATGTGACTCCAGTGAAGGGGGAGATAATTTGGTGCAGTGGTTTTCAGACCTTGTTCACTGGAACCTCTGGGACAGTGGAGGAAACAGAGGGCTCCAAGCACTCCCCTTACCACCTGGAGGGGATTTTGCCTTATTACTTATATGTCATTTTATCCTGTTTCCATGTTTGACATCTGTTGGCTTTAAAAAGAAGATTTGAAAACCACATGTTTAGGGTAGGACAATTTTGCAAACATTCTTTTTGTTGTTACTGTTTGTCTTAATATATGGATTGACAGACTACATGGGAAAGATATTTTTCACCAGTAGGGTAACCAAATCCCTATGGTTTTGACAAAACCCACTTGATTCGGGGTAATACATAGGATCTTCATAATCAGGCTATCAACTAATAGTGTTTACCATGCATGCCTTCCCTTCATCTTTTAGAGTGACTTGAACTCCACAGGGCTCAGTAAAGTCCAAGTACCCTTGTGTGATGGACACAGTGGCTGTTGAAACAGCTGAATTTCTCAAATGCTGGAGGTCTCTTGAATTTCCTATCCACAAATTCAAAGAGGATTTGCACAAAACTATTTTTTTTTTTTTTCTGATTGTAAAACCAATAGAGCCAAACTCCTTACAATTTCCTCATCCTTTATGTTTGACTTTTGGTTTCTTACCTTTCAGGTTTTTTTTTTTTTGTCTGCATTCACACAACACACACACACCTTTGAATGTTAAATGTTGTCATTCACTACCAGAACTGGATGGGGCCTTACAAAGACCATCTTGAGCAATCTCTTCTCAGGGAAGACATCTCTTATTCCCTGTCATAGAATTCTACATTTTAAAATGCTTTAAATGGAAGAATATTGTAGAATTTCTTTAAGATACAGGGCACTATAGAAATTGGCATCTGAAAATTGCCAGAGTTAAGTTACATAAAATGCCTGAGGTAGTGTAAGGTAAGGGTTGGGTCCTCAAGTAAAAGTGACAGGATATTATCCATCAGCCTCAGGAGGTTGCCAGGTGCAAAGAATACTGACGCCATTGCTATTTTCTTCCATGTTTCGCCTCTTCTGAGTGGATCTGAGCCACGTCCACTTTTCCTATCCAACCAATTATGTTTACTGCATCCGATATTTTCTCTGCTTCACTGGCGTCTGGCCATTAACTGGAATCATTAACACCATGCACAGTAAGCGTCATTAGTTCATATCTGGGGATGGCTGGGTGAAAGCACTGAGGAGGTCTTTGTGCTTTCAAGATGGGAAGAGTCACAAATTAGATGTGATCCCCAACCATGGTCAAACCCTTTAAAAAGATTAATGTTCCATAAAGTATTAATAGGTATTCCAAGAAAGAGGGTTCTATGGTTGAACTTGTTTGACAAAACTATATTCCACATCTCTGTATTTATTTTTTTATTATTAAAAATGACCAAAACCATTTTGAACAAACTGAAACAGAAGAAGAAAAAAGGAGGAAGGGGTAATTGATCAACCCTTTAAATAGAGTCAAAAACCAGCGTGATGAAAATATGTCAAATGATATATAAAACCAGTGTATGGTGCCCCATGATCGCATTAATGTACACAGCTATGATTTAATAAAAAAAAAAGGGGGGAGGAGAGTTATGGGAAGGGAGTGGTTGGAGGAGAGAGCTGGGCTGGAGTTTGCATGTACTCTAGGAAATTTTTTGTCTGTCTTGCAGATTCTTTTTGGTCTTTAGGGCTTTGTACCCTGAGATACATACTTTGGTCTAGTCAACAGGCCAGAATAACCTAGCCAAGGCTGTGTGAGGCCTGACATGTGGAGAGATGCCTTCTTTGCATTGGAGGTGGCCCTGGGTTCTTGGGGTTACCAAGGAAGAAACAATCCTAAGTGGGACAGATGTCTGAAGCCGAAGTCAAGAGTAATGAACTACACAGATACATGAACTTTGACTGTTTATGTGCTGCACTTTAAACTCCCGCCCTCTTGTACAATGGTCTAAGAGAACCTTAGCTTTGACCCCAGACAGAGCTTCTTCTTCTGGATGGCTCAAGACTGAGGGTCCTTGAGTGACTCCGGAGGATGACCTGCGTAGCCAGTGTAGACTAAGTTTGTCCACATACAGGAACTAAATTAAGATAAAATGGCCAGGTTCCTTTTGCTGTTTCCTCCTGGCTTCTCCCAGCTCATTTCCTTTTCCAGCCACATCTCAGGTGCCTCAGAGCTCCCACCTGTTCTCCTTCTTGCTCTCTGTTTGATCAGCTTCTGTCTAGTTATCTTTTACTACAGGTTTATGAGGGAGTCTTACATTGGCTGTTGTATTCAGAGAGAGGCCTTCATGCTTTAGTAATTTTTCACAGCATTTTTGAAAAAGGTTAATAAATTGGTAATAAGCATTCTGACAGGGTTATATGCTCAAACATGTTTAGAAAAGCTACATTCTCCATCTATGTATTTATTTTGTATTTCTTACTGGTAAAAATGACAAAAGCCCATTTTGAACAAGAATAATAATGAAAGCAGTAAGGGGTAATTTCTTTTGCCCATATAACTGGGAAATCCAGAGGGAGCGTGGACGTTGGGGGCTTGCCAAGAGCCCCATTCATGCCATGAGGTCTTTCTTATCTCTTCACAAGACACTCTCACCACTGGGTTATTTAGCTGTGCTGGTATCTGTGAATTTTATAGTTTTCTTGTGTTGATGAATTTTTTACCATATAGTGGAATGACAGTGATCATGGGCCATAGAAGGAAACATATTAAGAGAGGATTTGAAGGCTAACGAAATCTGAGTTTATAAACCTAGATGAAACTGAGAGCCTTTCCATTCAGGAATATGCATGTAAAACCCCAGAATAAGCTTTAATTTGCCTTTTGCTAGATTTGAATTATAGCCCAAACCTGGCATCTGGTGTAACCCAGGACGACTAGGGGCCTTTATCTGTGACCAGGACATCCACCAGGATTGGGTAGAGAAGGTAAGGGGGCTCATCAGAGGGCAGAGGCCGTGCAGGAAAGAGGAGGAGCAGGGATTCTGTGCACACGGAACAGCAGGTGTTTCTACATCTGCACAGTGCCATCACCTGGGGAGATTTGAAAACCCCCAGTGCCCAGTGTCCCAGGTCCCAGTCTCACCTGTTGTGATTCTGATTAGTTTATCTGGAGTGTAGCCTGGGCCCTGAGATTTTAAAAAGTCCCCCAGGGTGATTCTAATGTGTAGCCATAGCTGAGAATCCTTTGTCCTAGTTGCTTTTCCAGATCATCGTTTTTACACATTTCTGAAGGTGAATCCTTATAAATTTCAGTCCTCTGCTCTCAACAAAGTCCTGATTCCAAAAGAGCATATTCAAGGCTCAGTGAAATTTGATTCTAATTTCCATTTCCTCGTCTCATTTCACTACTATTCTGTTTGTACCCTGTGCTCCAGCAAGCGTGGGATGTCTACCATCTCCAAGCTCCTGTGAAGCACCTGTAGCTTCCTATGGTGATTATCCCATTTCTCTAGCTTAGAGCAGAGCTGTCCAACAGACTCTCTGCAGTGATAGAAACACTCTTCAGTGCTGTCCAGTATGGTGGCCATTAGCTGCATGTGGCTACTGAGCACTTCAAATGTGCTGAAGTTTTTATTTTATTGTTGCTTAACTTAAATAGGCAAGTGTGGCTAATGGCTACCCTACTTTTGACAGGCCAGATAGAATATTTTATCCAGTGTGTCTCTGTTAACATTCTGTCAAAATTTTCAATGTCCGTGGTGTACAACCCAATGCCAGTGTTTCTCAACCTTTTTCTCATGGCACACTTGAACCTATAGTTAAAACTTACGTGGCACACTTAAATTATGTTGATCAAAAGAAAAGAATATATATATATTCTTTTGTGCTTTACACTTCTCGAAAATAATTTAATTAATGATCTTTAAGAATTTTGGAGGCACATCTAAGATCCTTTCAGGGCACGCCAGGGTGCTGCAACACACCAATTGAAAATCACTGCCCTGTCCTGATAATTTCCCTGACATGGCCACTGGAGGACTCCTCTTCCTCTTGTTAATTACTGAGCATTCACTTTGGACCCTATGTGTGGTATTTATAGATATCTTGGCCTGTACTGCTTTTCCTATTACTCCTGTCTGCCCCGCCCCTGCCCTGCCCTGCCCCTGCCTCAGATATTAGAAATTTCCTGAAAGAAGGAACTGATGACAGGGCTTCATAAAAGCTCATTAAGCATTTGTTAAATAAATGCAGGCAACATTGAACCAACCCTAAATGTCTGTGCATACTTAAGCATTGCAGAAGCACAAAGGCACACACTTGACGATGTAACAACACAGACACACAGAGGTTGGTATGTTGGCAAGTGTCACCCTCTAGATGGTAGGGCACGTGTCCTAGCTGTGTGAGAGAAACTGGGTCAGTAGAATAGGTAGGAAGGGATGACTAATCCATAAAGTGACCACAGGGTGCTAAACTATTTTATTTGGCTCGGAGGCAAAAATAACTGTGACCGTCAGAAGTACAAATGATTTTTATTAAAGTAAATGAGGAGACATGGCTACCCATACATACGACCTCTAAATTAACTGTTCGAGAAGGATTCTGGGCTCTTCCCTGTAAAGTAGTGATAAATTCACCCTGACCCAGACTTTTATGCCAGAATTAGTTTGTAAAATGATGAACTCTCACTCCTTTAATTTTCTGCAATGGTACCACGGTTGGGGAAATGTCACTGCTGTGACAATAGAAGACTGTGTTCCAAAGAGTATCCGAGACTGACTGAATCAGGTCTGCAACATTATTGAAATGGTAAGATAAACTCAACTACCTTCTGGGAAAAGAAAAGTTCTTTTTAAAACAAAACGCCATGTCTTCTGAATTATGGCCAAATGTCACCAACTCGTTTTCAATGAAATTTTATCTCCTAACAGCGAGGAGATGGGATGAGGCCCTGAGCTGCTCCCAGGAGCTCTGCAGCTGAGGTTTCTCTCCCTGGAGATCGTGGGTAATGGAAGCAGCCGAGGCTGGAGGTCATTAACATTTTAAGAACGCTGCAAACCGACACAGTGTAATGTTATGACATTTCATCCCAAGACATTTCATCTCTTTTAATCAGTGTTTATGCTGGCGATACTTCATAGTTCTCTGCTCTCACATAAAAAATGGGACACTTTGGCAGGTCATTAACAAAAGGCTAATTTACTGATTATCCATTGCAATTGTTTTGAGATTGTTTTCCTCTTGTACTTTTTCCTTCTCTCCCTCCTTCCCTTTTTTCTTTCTCTTTCTTTTTTCCTCTTCATTGTTTTGGATGTTTCCTTTCATTCATGCTGTCTTTGACACCTGCAGTTTTTCCCTTGCTGATTATTTTTCCTGGTCAGCTGGTTGTCTGGGGCTCTTTTGCCTTCTTAATAAACTTTTAAGGGTAGAGTCTGGAAGAAAAACAATCTCACCTATCAGACAAAAGCCCAGAGTCCCCATTGTCCTTGGTTAGGGACAACTTCTTTGAATGTCATTCCTGTATGACGCAGCTGCACTGGTTTTCCCTCTCCTTTGCCTGCCTTCCCTCCTTGACTTAGGAAAATGCTGTAAGCTCTTGGCATCTACCTCCCTTCTTTCTCTTCTCCTTCTCCTTCATGTACTCGACTGAGGACTTTATCTTATTTAAAGTTACACAAACTTTTCCTCCCCCCAAAACCTTTTTATTAAATGCAGGACTGATGATTGTTGATTATATTATATCTGAGAAATGACACATTCCTTAGTGTGAAAAAGTGGGTGTACATTTCAATCTAGGAACTAGGTGTCATTTTCTTTATTTTTAGATAAATGGACATAATTTCCATTATAAATCCCTTATTTTGCCAAGTAGTGAAAACCTAATCTCAGTTTAGGGCACAGTTTCTCAACCTTGGCACTATTAACATTTTAGACTGGATAACTCTCTGTTTGGGGGGGCTGTCCTATACGCTATAGAACATTTGGTGGCATCCCTGACCTGGGCCCCCCAGACATCAGTAGTGCTCCCTCCCATAGCTGTAACAACCAAACATGTCTCCAGACATGGCCAAATGTCTGCTGAGCATCAAAATACCTCCCTGTTGAGAGCCAGGAAGACATATTTGGTGGCACGCTCCCCTCTATCTTTGGGGTTGGCCTATGATCTTGGAGAGGGACTTAAGGATGGTGGGAGGGCTGTCCTTGAAATCACTCTGCATCCACACACATGCATCTGGGAGGTCTCATTACCACTGGTCACTTTGTGCCCTGGTCATGTACCGTGATCTAATGGCTCTAGGAGCAACTGTCTGTTGTCTCCTCTCAGGCACAAGAGAACTTGTCCTGTTTGGTGGCCTCAGACATCTCTGTGGTGCCTTTCTCAGGAGCCAGGCGAGGGATGGGAGTGCTAGATCTTGCTGGCTGCAGGCTGTCCCCTGAGACCAGGGTCCGGTTCTGTCTTGACTCAGATTCCCATCTGTGGGAGACCTGACTGCAACTCTGAGCCCCTCATCCAGGCTCTATATTTCCCTGTATCCTGGCTAGCCTTCTACAGTCTGAGGACAAGGAGTCCTGGGTCTTTATCTACTTTTCAAAATACGTTTTATGGCCTAAAGTTATGTATTTTAAAGTTATGCTTTTGTCACCAAAAAGAGACTCCTTCTTTTCTACAACATTCTCCTTTCCCTGAGGCAGTATATTCTGCTGAGTGATCGATGGAAATAAATGCCACAAGAAAAGGAGAGAAAATACGTTTGGTTGAAATCAATTTATTCTTTTCCCACTTTTGAAAATTTGGGATTCCTTTCCTGTCACTTTAGACATGGAAAATACTTCTCTGTACTTTTACTTAAGTTTATTCACAGAAATTCTTCATTTGATTTGATTAAATCCATTAAGTGATACTTTTGGAGTTTTGTTTAAGGAGCTCGTCCCTAACCCTTGAGCACATTATCTTCTGTCTCTGTGGTTTTCTTTTGTTTCTTTCTTTAATCTGTCTGAAGTCCATCTTTGTTTGTGGTTACAGGTGTGGATTTTTCTCCACGATGAGCTGTTTTCCATCATTATTTACTAAGCAATATGATTTGTTATGTATTAAATTCTGAGAGGTATTTTGGGGTTAAACAAATGAGAATAGACATAATAGGAAGTTGGGTCTATTGCATTCTGGAGCAGGGCCTAACAATTGAGTAGAAATCAACATTAGACTGGGAGGGGAACTCTCACTTTTAGGCTACATGGTTCTTAAGCTACATGATTAAGAAAGTGCAAGCTTCTCTAAATTCTGTAATTGAAAACCATAGCAAATGAGTTTAAAAATTTAAAGTGTTGCAGAATGTAAGAGAAGCACCTAAATTGAATGTTAGTAAACTGCATAACAGAGTCAAAAAATTTCTACAGAATGCAAAAGGCAGAGACCAACAGGTGAAAAATATGAAAAGTTGGTAAACATGAAAATTGAATAATAAGATTCAATATATATTTAATCAAAATTCCAAAAGGACAAATTTATGAAGCATATATCAAATCAATAGCATTATTAACGTACAATTTGTAGAGTATAAACAAGGCAACAAAGAGCTAAATGTTCAGGCAAAAACATCTGGAGGCTGAGAGAAAGGGATTGGAATTATGTTAGAAGATCCTTGTATTGTTCAACTGAGGGTAAAAATACAGATTACTATTAGCATTTGCTAAGTATGCATGTTGAAATTTCTAGGATAAATGGTAATTAAGTTGAATATTTATATTCCAAATTTGTAAAAGGAAAAATATGAAAAGCAAAGGAAAAATAACATTTCAATTAATCTAAAAGAAGGTAGTTAAAAAATTTGAACTAGAAAGCCATTAAGCTGAGATACCCCAGTATGTTAGGTCCCTACGTAAGTACACTAAATCCTGGTGTAAGCAACACACCGAGCTAGAGACTTTAAGAATCAGGAACTGCGAACTAAACTCTTAACAAAGGATTCTTCTGTCTAACCAAGTAAATATATTTTCTTTGTTTCCATACCGTGCCACCCTATAAAACCTTGTTGCCCACGCATCACAGAGTTTTCTGAACCTCTTCTGGTTTTGAGTGATTGATGTCCAATTCATGAATCATTTTTGCTGAAATAAACCCAGTTAAATTTATTTTGTCTGAAGTTTTTTTTTAATTTAATGTATATGAATAGAGAGGGAAAATCACAAAATTTGGGATAAAAAGAAAGTACAAAATAAATCAGTAGAAATGAATCTATCAAGAAACACTGCAAACTAGATCATCAGATGAGATACTTTTAAAGATTAAGCTAGATGCTGTTTATCAGAAACATAACTAATACCAAAGCACACAAAAAGAAAAAAAAAAGTCTATTGAATTGAACTGTGAACTTACCAATTTTTGATCTATAAAACTCGTAATTTCATATGGTTAACTAGTATAATAGCATCAGACAATGTAGACCTTAAGGCAGAAAATATCTGAGATAGAATATCATTATATATTAATATGTTTGAATCCACTAGCAGAACATAATATCTGTTAAGAATATGATAGCAGAAATTAAAAGAATATGAAGCAAAAAAAAAGCAAAAATTGGACTAAATTATAGGAAGAAACAGAAATGTCAGGAGTCATAGCAGGAGATTTTACCACTACTCTGGGTTGTTGACAGTTGAACCAGAAAATATATGGAAGATTTGAATGACATGATTCAGAATAATAATCCAGTAGACATACAAAATATTTTTCTACTTGAAAGTAGACATGTTTTTTCAAGACCTCAAAGAATGTTTTTGGAAATCAATTATATTTAAGATTATAAATCAAGCCACAATGAATATCAGGGGACTGTTATTTCAGAGATACAATGTTTGTGGTCAATAGAGCAATAAAGTCTCAACAAATTTCAATTAATTAGAATTATACATAACGTCTTCCTGACCACAGTGCAATAAAGCAAGAAATCAATAATTAAATAATAATATTTGAAAATTACCAACATTTAGAAAAGTAAAAATATATCCTTGCATAATGTGGGCCAAATCTAAGAAAGGATTTGAGAACATAGTCAGAATAATTAAACCAACAAAAAATTATTCAACATGTAGGATACAGGTTGTATGACACTCAGAGGCAAACTGACAGGCTTAAATTCAAAAGAAGAAAAAAAAGGTCTCAAATAAATAGTTAAGCATAAACATTAGAAGCTGTAAAAGGAATAATTGAACAAACCCAAAGTAAATAGAGGCTAGTATTCAATAAATACAAGAGAATAAAGTGGTGAAATAGGACACCAACATATAATAGTGGGCATTAACAAAAGCAAAAATTGCCTCCTTGGAAAGGAAGGCAAATAAAATTATTTAACCTTTGCTATAACTGGTGTACAAAAAGAAAAGACAGAAATCTCAGATAAACAATATGAGAAATGAAAAAGAGATCTCACAAAACAGTGTTAGAAGATAAGTGAAAACTCTTTAAAAAAACTGTATACCAAAAATTAAAAACGTAGGTGAAACAGACAAATCAACATTTAAAAGAAATATAACTGATTCAAGAAGAAAAAGAATGCTATGGTTATGAATAGACTCATAACCATAAAAGAAGTTGAATAAATAATTAAAAACCTTCCAAGGAAAATGTAAGATCAAGATGGTTTTTGGGTGAGATTTATAAAATTTACATGAAACAAGGATCTTCAATCTTCTCATATAAATTCTTCCAGAGCATAGCAAAAAAGGAGACACACTTTCAACACATTCTGTAAAGCTAGTCTAATGGCAACACTAAATTCAAACAAAGACAATGCAAGAAAGAATGAACACAGGTGAGTTCCATTAATTAAAATATGCAGAATTATGAATGCAGTATTACCATGTGAAAACCCACAGTGTATTAATAAGGTAAGATATCATTATTAATTTTTATGTATTTCAGGTAGCAAAAATGTTTTAACATCAGGCAACATATGTACTATGTTAAGAGATTAATGGGGAAATAACTTATTATTTACAGCAAAACATTTGATAAAATTATATGTAATAAAAGCTCCTAAAATTGCATAATAAAAGGCATCTTTTCTGAGAAATGGATCTATCAAAAATATACAGGAAGCATTATACTTAATAATGAAATACTGAAATTAGGAATAACACAATTGATTGTCATTGCCACTTCTATTTATTAATGTCCTTGACATTCTAAGTTGTGCATTCAAGAAGGAAATGTAATCTAAAATGATGGGAAAGAAGAAATAAAACTATCATTACTTTCCTAAACCCCAAATGATATGCAGGAAAAATATTAGAAATCATGCAAGTTTAATCGGTTCTTAAATGTACTATCAATATCTAAAAATAGAGTTTAAAATCAATTAAAGAGATAACATTTAGCATTATGAAATATAACGTAGAGGAATGAATCAAGAAAACAATGTGCAAACTTCATTGAAAAATTTAAAAACTACTAAAAGACATTAAGGACTGTGTGTGTGTAAAATCAATACTACATAAACAACAATTTCATGATACTGAAAATAATAAAAATGGCAATTGTGAAATATAGACTGATCTATACATGAATCAAAATAGCTATTGTATTTCTTATGAAACTTTCTGAGCTGAAGCTAAAATGTTATAGAATAATCTTGAAGAACACAATGTGAGGACTTGGTTTGCCAGATGTCAAGATTTACTGTACAGCTGAGGTAAGACAGTGTAGAAATGACAGGAAGAGGGACAAAAAGAGCAATGGAAGAGCAGGGAGTCCATGAAGACATGCACACTTACAGAAAACTTAATGTACAACAGTGGTCAGTGAAGAAAATATGAACTTTTAGCAAGTGATGTTGAATATGATTGTTTGTGATCCTTCTGGAAGAAAGGAAAATGGTATTGCCACCTCCAAACAAATCACAGTAAATGAGGATGGAATAATAACACTTTATAACCAGCTTGGCACAATTTTCGTTAAAGGACCAGAAGCAAATAGTTCTTGGGTTATAGGCTATGTGGTTGCAACTATTAACTCTGTCGCTGTCACATGTGAACGGCATGGACATCGTGTAAAAGAATTAGTGTGGCTGTGTTTACAAATACAACAATTAGTGTTTACTGTATTTACAAATACAACCAGTTGCCATCAGGCTGTAGTTGGCTGAATCCTGTTTTAGAATGCAATACAAGAGAAAATCTATAGTCTCAGAATAGAGCAAGACTTTAAAGCAGGAAAACAGTGCACAGTTACAGAAAACATTGCAATGCAACAACAGTCAAAAGAAGATTTCTGTTTATCAAGAAATTCCAAAAAGAAAAATACAAAGTCCCTAACTAAGAGGGGATATTCATAATACAGAACGAAATTAAGAATTAGTATTCAGGGGATTAAAGATGGCGGCCGAGAAACAGCTTCCCTGCAACTGGGAACCGTGAGTCTGGGGAGACAAGACTCCAGGCATCTCTGGCTGGTGGGATCTGCCTATAATCATCCCTTTGAGGATACAGGGAGCCAGCAAGGGACTTCTGGACCCCAAGAGGAGGACAAAAATAGTGGAAAACTTGGCAAGTGGTTGTGTGTGTTCGATCGACCTAATCACGCCGGCAACCATAAGTACAAGCAGCAGTGAGACTGCAAACCGGAAAGGCCTTACCTGTGTAATGTTTTGGTGTTCTCGGACTTGGCACTCAGTTGAACTGCCTTGGGGAGAGCTTGAGCAGGAGTGTGGAGAACTTTGGGCATTGTCTGGGGCCCCAGACTGAGCCACTGAGCTGGGCGCAGGGAGCCATTGGGAGAAAACTGCCCCAGCAAGCTCCGCCCTCGGGGTCCCAGAGCAAAGATCAGACGGGACAAAGTAACCTAGTGACTGAGCAGCCTAAAGGTGGGGACTGAGCTGCCTTACAGCCTTAATCCTTAGGGGCAGAGTGAGATGATATTGGTACACTGGAGCCTCAGGCTGTTGCCCTGGGTAGAGTGCCGTGATGTCACAGCTCATAGCAACCTCAAACTCCTGGGTTTGGCACCACCCAGACCTCCATAAGAGCTGTATAGCAACCCCCGACAAGTGACCTGCACCCACTGGGCCTCTGCATTCCCTGACCAGGAACTGCGGGAGCCACGCAACCCTGCATCCTCCCTCCTGTGTCCTCCCAGCCTCCACACTAGCCCTTTCATCTAGCCAGGGACTCTGGTAGCTGCGTGCCCTCTGGAGCCCTCCCTGCCTCTGCACAGAGCCCTTCTCCTGGCCAGAGACTGCTGGAGCCTTGGGCTCTCTGTGCCAAAGTCACTGGGCGCCAGGCACTCCCAGAACCATGTGCACCACCTCCCGCCCTGTTGCTAAATCCAGGTGTGTCACACACCAGAGCTGCTTCCACAACCAGAACTCCCTAGCTAGAGCAGCCCGACTATAGCACAAGACTATGGGGAAAGGGCCAAGGAAGGGAAAGGGAGGGGGGAGGTTTTGGTGGAGGGAGAGCATTAGGTAGGGCCACATCTATGGTGCATCTTAGAATGGGTACAGGTGATTGCACTAATGTACACAGCTATGATTCAACAATTTAAAAAAAATGGAAAAGAAAAAAAAGAAAACATGGAAACCACTGAGAGTCCTTTGACAGATAAACAGATTAAGAAAATGTGAGTGTGCGCGCACACACAAATGCACACACACACACGAAGCAATACTATTTTACCTTTAAAATAAAAGAAAATCCTGCCATTTCAGACAACATGGTTGAACCTGGAGGGCACTAAGCTAAGTGAAATAATCATGGCATAGAAATACAAACACTTCATGGCACTGTCTAAATGGAGAAACCAAAACAGTCACACTCAGAAACAGACAGTGCAACTGTGGTTACCAGGGGCTCCTTTGGTCAGGGCAGGGGCAGGAATGAAGGGATGTTGGCCAAAGGGTACAAACTTTCAATTATACAATGAATAAATTCTGTAGATCTAAAAAAAAAAAAAAAAGAATTAGTATTCAGAACATTCAAAGAAGTTCCATGAATTAAAGGGAAATGTATACAACACAATAGAAAAATGTGCAAAATACACGAACAGGTATTTCACAGATGGGGAAACGTGGATATTAATTATACAAAACAATAATATACCTTATTATCATAGTGCAGTTTAAAAGCACAATGAATTACCATTACACGCTTGCTCTATTGACAACTGTACAAACTCTGACTGTACACAATCGTTGACTGTTACATTGTGCTGGTGAGAGTGCACACAAGGTGTAACCACTTTGAACCAGCTGGCACTATTTTGCAAAGTTCAATATGCACATGCTCAGCATATACTATATATCACACACACTTGCTCAGGTATCCAAAAGATATCTGCAGGAATCAGAACATCCTGTTTCTATCAGCATCATAACAGCAACAAATAGGCAGAAATACTGTCTTTAGGAAAATGGATGATAAATTATAGGATATTCATTTACTGGAACATCTATTTTTCAGTGAAGATGAACTATACCCATGTTCATCAACATGGGTAAATACTAAAAAGTAATGTTGGGCCAGGTGCAGTAGCTCGTGCCTGTAGTCCCAGTCACTGGGAGGCTAAGGCAAAAAGGTCGCTTGAGCCCAGGTGTTTGAGGCTGCTCTGAGCTATGATTGCACCACCACACTCCAGCATGGGCAATACAGCATGATTCTGTCTCTCTTAAGAAAAAAAAAAAGTAATATTGACTGAATAAAACAAGACACACAAAAGTATATACAACATAAACATGTTTTTTAAAAAAGCAGAAATGTGACTCAAAATTAAAACTCATTGTGGTGCCTGCCACAAAAAAATGACAGCTGCCACAAAAAAAAAAAAAAAAATTAAAACTCAGGCTGATGGGCCCTACCTACGAGTGCAGAGGGAGAAAGGAGGAAAGAACGATGGATGGTGTTGATGATCGTTGTGTGTCTGCTATCGTTTCAATGTTCATAACTAGGGCAAGTTACACACATTTCTTTTACCTATCAAATACTCCAAAATAAAAAATCTAAAGCAAGTATCTTTTCTATTAAATTGAAAAATTTGTCAACATTTTTCTAATATCCTAAAATAATCTCTCCTTTCCTGAAAATCACTTTCTATGCCCTTAACCTGCCTTTTGTCTTTATTGTGCTTATTTTTAACCCTATTATATTTTTTCATATTACTTTGTCTTAGCAAAAATTTTTTAAGGGTTTACTGCACTTGATGGTAATGGCCATGTGAACCTGATTTTCCAATTAACTCCGTCCTATTTTCTGTCTGCACACCTTAGCTCTGCTCTGTGATTGCCGAGGCTGAACGTGAATCACCCACCTCCTCTGCCTACTCCTTACCCTCGTATTTCCAGGTGGGTTTGGCCAAGGGAAGCCCCAGTAGGAGAGAGGAGCATGGGAAGAGACAGGGGTTGGGATATGTCTTTCCTTCTTTTCTTTGTCTGTTGACAGTATCTGTGTTCCTCAGGACTTCTAGACAGCTCCTCTTGTGAGTCTCAAAGTCTCATTGATTTCTGTAATATTATGTACCCCTTGCCCCTCCAACATTAGCTGTGCCTATAGCTTCTAATTGTTGCTGGTTTGGGGGTACCTCAATTTCCCTTGTTCAACTCCTAAATATTTCCCAACACATATAAGGAGCCGTTTCAGTAAAACTATTTAATTTGTGGCATCTGGGGTATATTTTGATTCCTATCAGAATCTTGTTATGCTCTTGGTCTGTTTTTTCAACATTTAGAATAATGCTTAACAAAATAGGAACCCCTTCCCCATGAAAATGGGACAAATCAAAGAATTCATGGTGACTAAATATAATCATCAAAGTGGTTTTCCCCACCACTAGCAGCTCATATGTCGAGGTGAGGTTGGGAAACTGACTCAAAGACAATGTCTTCTCCTACTGGCTAGCAGCAGCCCATGAGGTGGTCTGGCATAAGAGCTTTCCCAAAACAAAACAATGGTGACTAAATAACAGCAGATTCTCTTCCTTGGAGAATTTGAATGACAAATACAAGGAAAGTGTTACAGTTAATAATAAAGGCTGATGTTGACAAGGCTACAGAAGACAAGTAACAGAGACTATAAGATGGCAGTGGTTAAGAGAGGCTATAAATACATTGAGGCTATGAGTACATTCAAGTTCAAAGTATAAGTGTCATGACTAAGCAGAAGCTGAAAGATATGCCCCAGTAGAGACAGAGAGGTTGCTGAGTCACCATATTGGCCAGACATTGTTTAAATATAGTGACAAGTTAATGTCGGTAGCAAAATGACTTTAGACCGTAAATCATCTTTCCACTCCTTTAACATCCAGGCTATGCCTATTATGGAATTAGAAAGGATTTTTCTTTTTTTCATCATGTATATTTTTACAACCAACATATCATCTGTGGTTCTCACAAACACAGCAAGTTAGTGGAAACCCACAGCTTATGGCTCCCAGCTTGAGTTTCCCCATCTCACTGACATTGATTATCTATCAAATTTTAGTCTTATGATTTCCTCTTATTCTAGCTTAGTTTATGGAAAGTTACAATACTCATTCTTTGATAGCTTTACTACACAATGAATGCTGTGTAATTTTTCTTCCCTTTCATATTACGTGTGAATTGTAGAGAATATTGACAACAGCGGGAAGGTATTCCATAGGGTCAGCTCAAGTTTGACCTAACTTCTTTATATATATTTTTAAGAGGGATCTAAATTATTATATAAGTGGTGTAATAAATGTCTGGGGATGACAACAAGGACGATGACATAAATGATTAGTGTTGGGGGGGGGTCCTGGTTCCCCAAACCCAGTTGACCTGGTTTGATTATTTGACTGAGCCAGAAAGTTCAACCAAGGCATGGCGGTAATCCCAAACAAAAGTGAGTGAAAACTGAGAACAAATCTGCAAGGCACAGGCAGTGTGGAGAGAAAGCAAAAGCAACCTGTACGAGTTTCAGGGTAACAAAGCGAGATTTTATTTAAAAAGAACAAAGAGAAAGTTGAGAGCACTTCCAAAATGAGATGGAAGTGGGTCCTCCTCATAGAAGAGAAAAGGTGAGAGAGATACACAGCAGCGCTGTTTGGGTGGGTAAAAACCCCTTCCCCTCCATGTGAAATTGGTTTTCTTTCATTGGTCTCTGCACCGCCAGGCAGTCTTTCCCTTTTCCCCTGGTTGAGTCGTGAATGATCCTACGGGCCCTCCGGACTAACTTGTTCTGCAGGCCAGGTTTCTCCCCAACCGCCCTTGAAACCCCTTTCTTGGTGTTCCTTCTCAATTAATTAATTTCATTCTTCCTAATCTTCCAAATCTTGAGAAGATCTTCTCTGAGAACAAAGTTTCAGTTTGACTAGGGAACAAGACTGAGAATGAAGTGAAAATCTATGGAGAGAGAGAGAACAGACAGCAGACTCAGGAGTGTGCAGAGAGCAGTGGGCACAGAGGGACACGTTCTTTTGAAGAGATTCATAAATGGGCGATTAGTATGAGAGAAATGTAGGGAGTTGTCTTTTACCTGGAATGTGCCAAAACCCTTGACGGAGTATTTTCTGAAAGACTCTTTTACAAAAAGTGAACACAAATTGCTTTGAAAATTGGCTGATGGGTCAAAAAAGAAAAAAGAAAAGAAAAGATAAATAGCAAATGCATCCAGTTCTAGCAAAGTTCCTGAAAATGACAAAGGAATTGATATCAATTTTAAGTCTTCATCTTACATTTTTGAAAGTTACCAGAAAGTAGTTTTTAAAAAAATACGTGGTGACTTTGACTTACCGTATGTGTAATACTGAGCTAAGTACCTTGTGTTCTGAGACAAAATGAGGAAGGAGTTTAAAGTTGCTTTTGAGCACAAGAGGTGGGAACAAACGTGAGTGACTCTTAGCATATAATTTAGTGGTAGAATTGGAATGTCAGTGTCCTCGGTGTATTAGCTATGAGCTTTCATGAGTAAGTGGGGTCTGTAACTAGTGTTCGGCTAGGAGAACTATTGTTTTGTGATTATAATTACATGGTTAACAAATAATATCAAAATAATTAATATAGTCTGAGAGGGTAAACACAACATATCGGTAAGAGCCTCCAATATTTGGGCTACAAAGAACTTGACACTTTGAATCACACTATGACTGTGACTTTCAGTTGAGGGAGAACAGCCAGTGTTTGTCAGTCAACATCCTTTATAGGCTATTCATTTAAGGTAGTGTTGACTTTAAAAAATGGTAACTGAAGATGGTTTTCTGGTGCAAATGGAAGAAGTGTAAACTTCAAATAGACTTGTGAAACTCACAATCTTTTACACTTGGATACTAATGGTGTTAATGAAAATAACTTTTGTATAGCAGCACATTTAAAGGAGTTTCAGAAACATTATTTCATTCAAGCCTCACATAACCTGTGAGCTCAGAACTGTAGAGAAAGTCACTACCCTAGTTTCAAAGATGAGGAAGCCATGGCCCTAGGAAATTAAATGATTTGTCTAAGGTTTTACAGCATTAATGCACAGCCATAACTCAAGTCACATCACTTCAAATTTTGTTTCTCCCTATTACAGCATGTTGTACAGTTAAGCATCTTGAGCAGGAAAACTCTATAGGAAACAAGATGATGGCTTAAATATTTTTCCCTTAAATTGGTTACCCCTTGTCTATACAGGCTGATCTGCCCTACTCGGTGCCTTTTTGAATGACAGCTGTCCTCATCTCTGCATGCCTGGTGACATATTAATTGGGCTGAGAAATCTCAGAGATGAAACTTTACCAATTTTAGGAATAAGAATATATTTTAAGAGTGTGTTGTATTATTTCTAAACAAAATTTGGTATTTTGGGAAAACAGTAGGCAGACAAAACTTGAGAGGTTTAAAAAGGGAGAATAATCAGTGTCTTTTCAAAAGAACTTCAGGATATATTTCATGTTATGAAAATTATCTCATATTCTTAGTTCTTATGTTTACTTGTTAAGTCTTTGATTTCTCCATTTTTAACTCACTATTTTATCCTTTAGTTTTATTTATTTCTTCATGCTGATTTCTTTCAGTTACTCTTTTTCTGATTACTTGAGCTGAACATTGCTTTTTTTTTTTTTTTTTTTTTAAGAAACAGTCTCATTTTATCTGCTCTCAGTAGAGCGCCGTAGTGTCACAGCTCACAGCAACCTCAAACTCCTGGGCTTAGGTGATTCTCTTGCCTCAGCCTCTGGAGTAGCTGGGACTACAGGTGCCTGCCACAATGCCTGGCTATTTTTTGTTGCAGTTTGGCCAAGGCTGGGTTGGAACCCGCCACCCTCAGTATATGGGCCAGCGCCCTACTCACCGAGCCATAAGTGCCACCCAAATATTGCTTTTTTAAATATGGAAAATAAAAGGTTTTGAATTTGTCTGAATGTAGATTTGTTATGTCCTAATTGGCTTTTTAAAAATTAAAAATAACTTTACAATGTTTTTCTGATTATAAAATTTATTTGATACAGAAAAACATGAACAAGAAAGTGAAAATCACCCCTGGCCTTAGGATCTGCAAACCACACCCACAAGCCAAATCCAGCTCCTTGTATGTTTATGTAAAAAAAGAAAACAGTGTTATTGGAGCATAGCCGTGCCCATTTGCTTACACACTGCTTATGACAGCGTTTAAAGTGACAGTGTTGAGTAGTTGTGACAGAGACCAAATGGAATGCAAAGCCCAGCTATTTACCATGTAGGCCTTCACAGAAAAAAAAAAAAAAAAATGTTGATTCCTGACTTAGAGAAAAACCAGTAACATTTTGGTCTCTCTACATCACTGTTTATCTTTGATATAATATTGACCAGTCTATCTTTCTATCTAGCTGGGGGTAAATATTATCAGTGGTTTCCTAATGTCAATCCTCCCCTACTATTAATTCTTATTTTTAAATCCTTGACTGTTTGAGGGAATCAAATGCTTAGGTACAAATGCTTAATTTTCTAGACTTTCTTAAGTGATGTTGGGATATGGTTCTGAACAATGAGGTTTCATCAGTTATGATTTCTGTGGAGTATACAAATTAAGCAGCTTAACATTCAATACTAATGGCAGGTGTGTCAGGGACTGACCCCACCATGGTTTTATCGCTGTATATTTGTTTATGCAGGGAGATGCAGTTTCACTGTTTATGACATGTGTCATTAACCTTTAACCTTGCCCACCCAGCCTTGCCACTGTCACACATTGGCACGCTGGGATCAGCAGTTCTTGGCATTTTTCTTATTGATAGTGAGGAGGTATGGACTCTCTTCCAGAAAAAGCTGGTGTTCTATTTTTTTATAAGTGTTTTTCATAGTGAAGTTAGTAAGCAGTGTTATTTATATTTGGTGAAGATCAAAGTATGTATGAGTGAACATATAGAATATCTGATAATTCTGTAAATTCATTTATGTCAATCAATGATTGACCTTTTTTTCATGATGCAGACACGAATTTGGTGAAGAGGCAATATAATTTGTTACTGGCTGCAATTGAGGAAGAACTGACAGTGTCAGATTTTGAAGGAAGTTATGAGGACATTTTTACTAGTTTTGATGGTGAACAAGAAGAATTAATAGAGGTGGAAGATGAAATTATTCATTCTGAAGGGAGAGTGAAGAGGAAGAAGATGATGACGACAGTGAAGAAGAAGAAATGCAAAACATACAGCCCAAGAGAAGACCACACCCAGCTGTAAAAACAGAGCAGCTCAGGTGACAGCACCTAAGGAATGATGTGGGACCCACAGCTGATGAAGGATCAGGGGAACGACAACCAACCAAGATTATGAGGATTCAACCAGGAGTATGATGGAGAATAGAACACAAAACCCTACTGGATGCTTTCCAACTTTTTAATTGATAATGAAACTATGGATGTAATTATGAAGTTTACAAACCAGAAACTACATCTGGTCAAAGAGTTATATAAAGACATATTCACCCCAAATTCTTACGATTTCATAAAATAAGAAATATTAGGACTAATTGGAATGCTTCTAAATTGTGGTGTGCGTCAGCAAAATAATGACACTATCCAAGATCTTTCCAGTGAGAAGTTTCCATTTTACTGTGCTACATTTTCAGAACCCAGAAGGTGACCCCTACTGAAATGTCCATGTTTTGATGATGCTGGGACACATGAAGCTTGCCGTTGGCAACATTAAGTTTGCTCTAGTTCGAGAGCTTTCGCATGTGATTGTAAATCAGCTTGCACTTTACTACAGTCCTCATGAGCTTGTCACTATTGATGAGACATTGATGTCTTTACATGGATGTTGTCCATCCAGACTTTACATACCAACTAATCCTGGGAAGTACAGGATTGTAGAGAACCTTTTGAGAAATTACAGAAGTGGCTCTGAGATGTAAAAAGACTGGTTCGGAACTGTCTTTTGGGTCAGTCTGGAAGGAACATTACAGTGGACAGAAAGTTTACCTCCATCGCCCTGGCTTTCTTACTTCAAAAGAATATAACTACAGTTGGTATACTGTTCTCAGGGATAAAAGAAATTTGCTTCTAGAACTTAGGCCAGCATTGAAGTAAAACTCTCCATCTGGGACACTAAAATTTGCCTTCTCTCCCCATGTGACATTACTAAATTATGTTCCAAAGGCAGGCAAGGTAGTTGGAGTACTATTCATGAGTCATGAAGATACGAGGATGGTGGAGAACAAGCCTGATGTAATCCACTTCTCTAATATTCTACTAAAGCAGATGTCAGTGTACTTAATAAGTGCATGAGAATATATTCCTGTCACCAGGGAACCTGGTACTGTATCCTGGAGATTTTCTTCAACATCACTGACACTGCAGCATACAGTTCGCATGTATTTTTTTTGGGAAACAAATAACCACTAGTCATAATTTCATTTGCAGAAACAGTTGGGAAGAAAATAGTTTTTGAAAGATTTGGCACAATAGCTCTGTGGAGAAAAAATAAGCAGATACACCCCAAATATGCATGATCTCTAGAAAAAGTATACAATGGCACTGAATCTTTGTGGACATGCGTGCAATCAAGCACAAGGCATGGTGATAAGAGGAACGGTTCCAGATCAAACCAAAAGGAAGAGTTAAGGAGACAAGCAGTGAAAAGCTTACCACAAAAAGGTCACTGCTACCTTTGTCCCCATGGGGGAGATCAGAAATATATGTAGGCATGCAATAAATACAGCAAATACATGGGTCCCAGCCACCCATCAAAAGAAGAAATTAGAATAAAAAGAACATGCAGAGAATGTGATTAAGTGTCGTTAGTTACTTGTGCAATATGTAAAATATATAGGTTTCTCACCAAATTATAATATGCACTAGTTATTGGGGGGGGGGTCAGTGACTGTCCCTAAGTGATGTTCAGCCAGTACCAATTTGGCATTGGTATGTGACAGCTATGTAACAAATTAAAATTTCACTTAAAATTTCTAGGAGCTTCTGCTGGTCTGGGTAGGTCTCAGTTGATCATGAGAACTCACTGGTGTGTCTGTGGTCAGCTGTCTCTATCTGGGACAGTAAAATTTGCCTTCTCCCTCCATGTGACTGGGGAGGCGGGGGGGGGGGATTACTCAGCCCTTTTCCACTTGCCGTACACATCCCTACAGCTGGTTAGCTGGGCATGTTCGCGTGCAGCTGGGAAGTGCCCATAGTCTAAGAGAGAAAGGAATGTGCTGGTTCATTTTAAAGTCTGTGCTGTGTTCAGTTTCCATTGCTCTGACGGTCAAATCAAGGCACGTGGCCAAACTTGCAGTCACGGCCAAAGAGCATGAATATGAAAGGCATGAGAAATTTGGTTCATAAATGCCATCAACTACCAGATACAGGTTAATGTCCACGGTCAGGACGTCTTTCCCCAAATAAAAAAGAGAAAATATTTCTGCTGCCTGGAATAAAAATGTGAAGTCTGGTCGTGTGGTCACGATATTCCACCTTTGAGGTGACACAAGTAAGAAACAGGCTTATCTATCTTGATTATGGTAGAGCAGAATGATAGAAAGATCCTGTCTGCTTGAGTTCTTGAACTCATCCTAGAAAAAGTGCTCTGAAGGATGGACTAGGGGTTGGCACAGGTACAGAGATGCCCAAGGGAAGCACTTCAAAGGTGACCATAGTTATAGCAATGAGGAATGTACACTTTTCCTAGGATGAGTTCGTGAACTTAATTTTCCTACTTTGTACAGTTCATTTAAAAAAGAAAATGGCTTCTAACATCTGGCTCAACCAAAACTGATTTAGTGAATCTCCTCTTTCAATTAATCTTTCTTAGTCGTTTTCACACTGCTGAAGTTCTTCAACTAAATACCTTATTTAATTAAATATATTATTATTTTATTAAATTTTTTTTTACATATTGGTGGGTATGAGTGCAGTTTTGCTACCTGGATATGTTGTGCAGTGGTGAAGTCTGGGCTTTATGGGAATACCTTATTATTTAGTAATAATAGTTTTGGTTTTTAAGGCTATACATTTTCCTCTATGTACAGCTTCAACCATATGTCTCAGTTTTGAAAATAAAGTATTTCATTTTTATAATTTATAATTGTTCTTTTCATTTGTTCTTTGAATCATAAGTTTTTTGTGAGGTGGAGTTTTGATTTTTTAAGAGATTGGGTTGTTAGGGTTACGTATCACTGGTAATAATGTTATTATTTTTTAGCTTATTGAATTTTAGATAGAGAAAACTGATTACATTGTACTTTTTGGGCATCTATTCATTTTTTGGAGGGTTAATATATATTCAAATTTTATAAATGACCAACTGATACTTAGTGAATTGCTAATTTTTATGGCAATTACAAAGTATATGATGTCATGCATATGTTATATGTCATCAGTAAATAGATATGAACATATATGAGTATTTTATATTATTATGTTACTTACTGTAATCTTTGTTTAATCCATTGACTAAATCTCCTGTGATGCTGTTGAAGCAGATTCCTGGACCCTATTCCTAAAGACTCTGGTTGAGTGAGTCTAAAACGCAGAGCTCTGTGCTAAGTGGAAGATAGAAGTGGCTCAGAGGAAAGTCCCCTAACTCTGATCTTTTGTTTGACATTTTACATTTGTTTGTTTGTTTAGAGTAACTACTTCTTTCTTTTCTTCCCCTTTCTGATCTCCAGACTATTTCTCAGGTTAGAGACATTATAACATTTTTATACTCTGTGTCTTATGTCAATTTTATTAAAAAATTATTTTTGATTATAGCCATTTCCAAGTTTCACCGGGCATGAAATTTCCACTACTATTATTTTGTTTTTCGAGTGGCTTTTAAGAGAGATCATTTGCCAGAAGTTCTTTTTTATTTATTTTTTCTTTAGTTCTGCTATTTCTCCTATTCATCTCAGCCTGCAATTTTATATCATCTCTTTACTAAGTCTATGTTTTCCTTTCATTTTCTTGAGTACAAAGCATTCTCTGCCTTAAAAAAAAAAAAAAAAAAATCTGGAGTCAGTCTTCTTAATCTAGTTTCAGTATGCCACATTTATTTTCTCATTTTAAATATTTTTCTTAAATAGTTTCCATTTTCTCTTCCTTTCAATTTTTTTTTTTTTTTTTTTTTTCAGTAACACAGGTTTGTAACATTTTGGTCTCCTCCACTCCCCAACAATAGGGTGGTTTTATTTTGGGGTTCACTACATATTTCTCAGGGAAATATTAAGATCTTTCCTTTAAAATATAAGTTGGACAATTTAGCTTTATTATAATCAGATATTTCATACATTAGCTATTCAGCAGCCTGAGAACAGTAGGAAGAAAATTGGGTCTCTTGTTGAGTCACAAGTGGGAATATGAAAAAATTCTGTGAAATATATTTTGATGTTTGAATAATTGTAACAGAGTCCTGCTTGAAATAGTAGAGATTACCCTTTCCCGCAAAGTGATGGAGCATCCATTATGGAGTCACCTTGTGCAGAGTGAACTAGTCACACTAGTGAGAAGGGCCTTGATGGGAAAGGGCCCTGGTCCATGAACTTTCTGTCTCAGAGGCTGTATGTGTTCTTTCCACCAAGATAGCTGCCCTTGGACCCCACATCCTGGACTCTTTACTACTGTGTTGTACCTTCTTTCAACCAAGCCCTGAGCTGGCAGGACAGCATAATGTGATCTCGCGGGGCCGCCTATGCTTGCTGCCGTCTCTCCCTGCCTCTTCTCTCCTGGATGTGCCCATGGACCCTGTAATGGCCAAAAAGCATTCATCCAGAGAGAACAGAAGGAAAACAGAAGTATGAACCTGAACCATACATTGTGAAACAGTCAACCTTTGGATAACTCAAATTTAATTAAATTCTGGGGTTTTTTGTTCTTTTTTTCTAAAAGATTTGCTTAAGACTTTCTAGGAGTACTCTAAAACAGAGTAGTTGTTGTATAACTTTTGTTACAGGCCTACTCTTCCAGGTAACTGCTAAAGATTAATGTGATCAAGATGAAGCCATTCATTGATGAAACATTCTGTTCAGGTATTCCTGTTTTCATTTTTAGAACTGCAGTTGATATTTTTTCCAGGGTACTGGAAGTATCATGATTCAATTAGCAGAGGGAAGCAAACAGAACATTTTTCTATAACTACTCAGTCAGGGGTCAGTTGCCAGGATTTTATTGTTCATCCCCATGCAGTAAAGTGATTTCTTTTCTCTTGTCTTTAGTTTGACACCAATAGGAGACAGCTCAAGTTTCCCTCTGCTGCTTTCTGTGATTGATGTTTGAAACCGGAGAAACATTCTTTCCCTGCATGAAAGTCTGAATCTACCAAGGCTTCTGCAAGGAACTTCTGGGTGACAAAGCACTCATCCCAAAGTTTGTTTCAGGGTAACTTGGGAGATTTAAAAAGCTGACCCAGACAGCTATGCAAATACTGTCTAATACCCGTAGAGAAGGCAGGATACCAGGTCCAGAGCATCTAACCCTACTTTTCTGCGTCTGTGCCCAACAAGTCTCATTGGTGAGGTCTTTAGACTATGCTATGCTTGTATCTAGACTTCACATTCTTTCCAGTCCTCCATAGGCCAATATACTTCATAGGCTACAACCAAGTAATCCAAGTTAATAAAAGCAAGTGAGTAAATAGACATTTAGTTGACACCCTGGCAGGGAACAATAAACCATCTAGACATCTCTCATAGTCATTAAGTTTCCCTTTCACATTCATCAGAGCTCTTAACCATACTTCTGAATTTTCTATATTATTTAGCTCTTTCACTTACTATACAAATGAGAAAACTTAAATGATAAATAGTTGTTGTTATTATACTTCTGAATAGAAGTGGAATGCCAGGTGTCTTGGTCTGTCTTTTTTTTTTTTTTTTTTTTTGCAGTTTTTGGCTGGGGCTGGGTTTGAACCCGCCACCTCTGGCATATGGGGCCCGTGCCCTCTTCGTCTGTCTTGAACTAGGCTTCCTCATGTTAGTAGAATCATAGACTGATTTTCTTTATTCCATTTGGATATCTTTTAGCCTCCTGGTCCTTCTCCTTCACTATATTTTAAAAGCCACTACTATTTAATGAAAACATACTCTGTTACTAGGCGTTTTACATCATTATCTTCAATTATCTCTAAACCTTTAAAAGGCGTACATAATAATTGTGTTTCAGAAATAAAGAAATTGAGCTCGAATGGGTAAATTGTGAAATCTCTATGTGAACCTATGACTTCATTCAGTGTTCTCTCTCATTTAAAGTGACCACATAAGTTTCAATTTAATATTAAAATGAGAACTTGTATACCAAAAAATGTTTTCACGGCTTGAGAAAATATCAAACTATCATATGCTTGTTGGCTTTACTATTTCTCACATAGGTTTTACATGTAGTTCATTAGAGCTTTTCTTGCTTTTTATGTGTCTATTTCTAGAAGATGACATGAAAAAGAAGAGTAAATATTCAAAATCTAATAAATTCTGTATTGATAAAGGTAGATATGAAATCTAGATAATGTAAGTTCCTCTACTTTTGGGAAACATAAAGAAAGAGGCAAAGTTTATATAAAGAGGATCCAAGAAACTTCCTCCAAATCCAGCAGCAGAAGGGGATTTCCGTGAGCTTTATAAATAAGAATAAAAATTTGGCTCATGCATTATAAATCCAGTTTGTCTTTTCCCCAGGAAGCCTGGATTCTCTTTCCAGGGGGCGATGGTCAGCTATAGGAGTACGTCAGCAGCTGTGCTTCTCTTCCCCTGGCTCCAAGAAACTTGCACTTAGTTGCCCTTAAGGGTCTTTCCTAGAGATGATACTTGAAGCTGTGAACGGGATTTGATATCTGAGGTAGGAGGTACACAGAGATAAGAAGAAGATGAAATTAATGTTGGAAGCAAGTAAAGAAGGTAGTCAGCAGTTTCAGAAAGGTAAAAGAACAGCAGTGGCCTTACATCATCAGAGTCAAAGCAAGAGAGCATTTCAAGAAGGAAGGAGGGATTGCCAGGGTTAGACATTGTGTGGAGTTCAAGGATAACAAGAACTGAGATAAGAGCCATTGGTTTGAATGATCAGGAGCACAATAATCTCTTTTAATGATGCTACTTAAAAAAATAATGATACGGGGTGGCGCCTGTGGCTCAAAGGAGTAGGGTGTTGGCCGCATATGCTGAACGTGACGGGTTCAAGCCCATGCCTGGCCAAAAACTGCAATAAATAAATAAATAAATAAATAAATAAATAAAAATGATACTTTAGTACTCAGTGGTAAGGACAAAAGTTGGATTCAAAGAATTCAGAAAGGAGTGTAAAAAGGCTACCCCTATGTAGGACATTGTCATAGTGTTCTAGTGTTTCACTGTCTTGATATTTTTTCTTAATAATCCATCCAAAAGTCTGATCCAAAGTTGATTTGTGTACATATGTGGCTATGGACATTGAAGTGAGTTATGATACATTTTAAAAATGGCATTTATACGTAAGGCTAATTTTTCTCCCCAGCTGAAAAGACTACATTATTAGGACCATATTGAGCAAAGAATTTATTACACAAGGCACAGTTGATGAAGCATGGTGACAAAGTAATCTTGTTTACAAGGAGATATGTGGTTCATTCATATTCCAAGAGGCAAAGTGGGAGAAAAGAAAATAGCACATTAGAAATACATGCATTAACTACTTTGTGTTTCTTTTCTTGTATTATCTATAAAACACAATGATCCACATGAGCTTAATAAAATTAAGTGTTCACAGTTTCACTTTATGGACCATCAAACACTCCAGACCTAGAAGTTCTGTAGCTGTAGACTGATGATCCAGCACGAGCTAGGCTGCATTTCTGTGAGTACTGCCACCCAGCATAACACGTGAAAATGCTGAGGTAATTGCTTTAATGGAGGTGGCCAGCAGACTTCCATAGAATCAATTATGAATTTGCAACAGAGAAATGGCGATGAGTAACATTGAGACCGATGGCTGGGGAAGTTATTCACATGAACAGGGTATACTGATTATAAATCAGAAGAGTGGATTTCAAGTCCCTATGGTGTCACTTGTGTGAGTATGAACAAGTCGCTTAACCTCTTGATGTGTTTCTTTCTTGCATAGAAGAGGAATGATAAAATGACATCTGGACCACTGTCCTACAGATTTATAGGGAGGGCCAGATGTAGACTCTCAAGGAGCTACCTGTGAAAATTATTAGTTGTTAATATAGAAGAACCTTCATAGTTGCCCACCTCCCTGCATTGACCATCTCCTTCAGTTGACCTAATAGTCATAGACCAGATATGCACCTATGTATATATCAGTCCAGTGGACCTCACGCCTCATGTTGACCACCTCTATATGCTGACCAGTTTGTCACATTCCCTTGGGGGGGTCAACTTACAGAGGTTTTGATTTTTCCAATGCTTGATTTTCATACTTAGCATTAGAAAGATATTCTGCACTGATCTATCAACCTAGAAAATGTTAATAATTGAAAACACTTTAGGAATCAAGCTTTCATTTTATATATCAAAATCAAAGGAATAAAAGAGCAACAAAAACACCCTACAACACACACACATGAAAAAATAACCAAGAGAAATAGTTTGTCCAAGGTTGTATAAATAGTGAGTGTAAACCTCTAGGTAAAGCCATATTCTTGGACATTTGCATATTTACATATTCATACAGTATGGCCAAATTATTAGAATCTTATAGATTTTTGGAAGGAGGGAGTGTTAGGGCAGAAAGGATTCTTAAAGACCACCTGGCCTGTTGATTTTCATAAAACCCTTTGAAGTGGTAAGTGCTTGCTGAAGGAGGGCAGCAGAGGGATGAAATGGGACTCAGCACCCCATCTCCTTCTTCACACAGGATGCCTCAATTTTTTAGCTGCAATATTTTGGACTTTCTAGCTTAAGAATCAAAATATAAAGAAAGACTTTTGCAAAATGAAAGAATGTTTGCAAAGAACACTGAGATACAGGGCCACAGGTGATTTGCTGCGTTGCCCGCAATTGTCAGATTCTGGTGGGTACACAGAGGTCTTATTCAAATAAGCCATCTAAGGACGCTGTGTTCAGACATTAGCTTCCCCTCACTGGTAGCTGCCCTAGGTATCAAGCCAGAGTCAACACTCACTCTAATCTGCTTTGCCCATTACAGGCACCAGAGTCTGACACTGGTGTCCAGAGGCACCAAAGTCCCAGATGGAAACCCTGATGATATTAATTATCTGGAAGTATTTCTGAACATAGTGCCTAGGCAATAAAACAATGAGAGTAAATCTGTGCTATGAAATAAAAACTCTACACTGTACTGTCAAGTTAACTGAAACATGATCATGAACAAGGAACTCTGAAGAGCACAAAGCAGGCTTAGATACAGACTTCCGACTCTTACTGGAAGTTGGTGAGGTCCTTAGTCATGTGTCATTAAGGGAATTGTCTCTGTTATGGCCCAGTCGCGATGTCTCTTCATCATTTTGTGTTCTGCTGACATAGTTCACATCCCGCCCCAGACTGGATGACGTTTTCATTTTCTTCAATCAAGCTTTTTATTCATAATTACAGTGAAATTTTTAGCCTCTGCATCTGCAATTGCTCAAAGATTATACAGTAAATCAACTGATTTCTAAGAAAGCTTCAATTCTGAAAACTGTCTGTTGCCAATTAGGAAACCAGAATGATTAAGATGACATTAAGAGGCGATGTTTCTTGAGCACTGCTGTGTTTCAGCCAGGTTACGCACTGATAGGAAGAGACCACCCGATGCACACACCACAAGGTTAGATTCCGTTCCTGATTTAATTAGTGGAGGATGCAGACCTAATTGGAAGGGAGGCAGCCCCACGGGAGAGGAGAAGATACAGCCTGTCTCAGCATAGCGTCCTTGGCTCCCCCAAAATCTAATAGAAGCCCCAGAGGCACTGTCCACATAAGGTGAGCAAAAGGCTGTTCTTGCTAAACCACTGACCATTAATATTCAGAGTTCCAACATTTTCAAGAAGGAATTATACAATTCCTTCTCAAAAATGAAGGGTTCCTGACTCTTGAACCCAGGTTGGTGTCAGCAAGATCTCATCTTCAGCCAGGGGTAAGCTGTGTCAGGGCCTGCTCACCCCGGAGTGACATCTCTGCTTCAAGGTTTCTGGGGCCCTGGGAAAGCTATTTTTCACTGAGTTCTGGTGTTTACCAGGTGGCCCAACTCTCACTGAATCCTTGTAAAGCACTACTACAAGTTGACAATCATTATTTAAAACTTTTCTTACAGTCATATGTGTTTTTGAATTCAAGACTTTCAGATTTTAGACAAGTTTATATGGTACATATATGCCCATGTTTAATGTGCACCACCTCCTATGAGATCTGAGGCAGATGCCCACGCATAATCACTGTATACATGGAGTACGTAAAGACTATGAGTTGCCTAACCTCAGTTCCATCAGGATTTCCAGCGAATGTGTTCATGCCAATGTATAAAATGTCTTTTGGTTCTAAATATTTTGGATGTTGCAATGTAGATTAGGGCGTGTGGACCTATATTAACATATTTTCTCCACGTTGCGAGGAGGAAACTAAGGCTCAGAGACCTTCAGAATCTTGCCAGCTAGTAAGGGGTGGGATTAACATTAGAAATTCTATCAACATTTATTCACACAATAACCTCCATAACCTAGCTGTGGCTTTCTATTAATTTGAGAGAACTTCGAATGCCCTGACTCCCTCTAACATGGCCTAGACTAGGGAGAGGAGAAAGAGAGACTCACCTGGGGTACAAAATGTAAGGAGGTACTCAAAACTCAGTTATTAAGATACGTCAATTTCTACACAATATTCTTATGATTAAAATTAATGTAAGACTAATTGAACAAAATATCAAAAATTTAAATCAGCAACTGCTCTTCAATCACTTCCTGATGTTGCTCTGGCTGTTCTCTACCCTCCCCCTTTGGCAGGAAGGATGGGCTACAGAGGGGGCCTGATGGAAGATGGTCTCCAGTGTACAGAAAGACTGTACACTCCACTGTGTTCGTGAGCTCAGTGATGCTTCCTAATTACCAGGGTTAGACATGACCGAGGTCAGAAACCTGACATTGATGCTGAACTGTTTCCTTCTACTCTCTGTTACACCAAAAGAAAGGTTATGTTTCACACACGTGGCAACAGAGTTAAGGGATTGGAACAAAAAAGTTTAAGTTGCTCTGCTTTCAAGTTCACAGTTGTATTTGCGGGGACCCAGTAAGAAACAGAATCTGCGCCAATGAAGAGGCCTTAATGAAGGGACTTCTAACTGGGTGAACGGAAAGGATATGAGGCACTCAGAGACGAGCAACAGCTGGAAGCTGACATTACCTTCTAGCCTGGAGGAGAATGGGGGAGCAATGGTGGTCTTAGAACCAGACAGCTTGAGCAGTGGGAAGGGCTGCCGGGCAGGAGCTCTGGCTATAGAGTGGCACTGAGCTGAAGCAGGGAAGGAGAAAGGACAATCTCCCCAACTTTTCCCCCTTTCCCCAATCTCTTGCCAAGCCCTGTCGTTAGCTGAGCCCAGCATGAATAGCTGGAAGGGAGTCAGGCTCCTGGGGTGCAGGGAGAGTAGCAGAGGGCAGCGGAAGGGTCTGGGGCAGGAAGAAACTGAGAAAAGCCACACAGTGAGTTTCGTTCATTGGTTTTCACCAGCTCAGATGCTATCAGGACACTCCTGTTCAGTGACACCGCTAAAGGTGCTGTTTGGTGAAAGCAGGAGGAATTCGGCTACTTTAGCAAACGCCTTCACTAACACTTAAAATTAGACAGTTTTATGCAACAATTGTTACTGTCATTGCCATTGGGCAGAAGAAAGACTGATTTAATCCTCCTTTATTTTAAAATTCATAAAAGACCATTCAAATTGTATAGAAAATAGGAATGTTTATGTAAATGTGAGTTCCTGGCAATGAGACTTAAGATTTTTTTGTTTTCCTATCCAAAACAATAAGATAAGGACTAGAGAAGAAGGCATTGAAGATTTTAAACCCTAACTAACTCTCTTGATCAGCATTCAATGGCAGCAGAAAGACTTAGTGGGAATTTAAGTACAGTAGCTATTTTTGTACCTAATTTTAGGAGCCTAGTTAAGGAGTGATGGTCATCAGATTGGGTATGACTATGGCCACTGATGCGACATTCTCTTAACAGAAAAATCTAGAGAGAAATCTATGCTGGGGTAACTGTAGATTTGTCTTCCATATAGATAACTACATTGAGATATTATTTACTTTAGACTTCTGATAAGAAAGAAGAATGAAAGCAAGATCATTTACCTGTCCCTGACGATGTCCAAGAATGACCAAGAGATCCAACTGTGGCCTTGGAACTCTTGGTTCTGGTATCATTGCATATTTTTGAGTTTTCATGACAAAATTTACAACCAAATTGCTTGGCTGCTATCTTCTAATGCCATATTCCTTCAGCTGGTCGCCCCAGGGGTCATTTGGATCATAGCAATGCCTAACATGTTAACTTTCCAAGTTCCCCTTTAGGATAGTTGGATAAAGCACTTAAAGTCAATATAAGTCATTGCTACAAAACACTATTAGAATTTTTCTCCTATATATTATACCATATAAAGAACATATACATTTTAAAAAATATTTTTCAGCCTTCCTGCCTTACTGGTAGGGTCTAGTTGTTTCACGATGACAGCACTATTTCCTCCTTTGTGTGTGCCTAATGGTATTTTAAATATTGGATTTCCCCTTTCTGCTTAAACAAAATTAAACACTTGCTTTTTGACCCATTTTTCCCCCTTTTTGAGATCCACAAAGAGATACTGAGGCAAATTTTTAGGGTAAATTACATTTGAGAAAATACTTTTGAATTAAATTAGGTATAGCCAATATTTATTGCTTATTGTTTAGTTCCTCTGTAACATTATATTATGTGCTGGGAGTTTAAAGATGATTTCATCTAATAGGCTAAGGATAATGACAGAAGTAAAAATGATTTTTTCTGGATACAGGCATTCTGAACCAACATTTATAAACAGTCGAAAAAACAAATTCAAATATTTATTATTTCTTCCTTAAAATATATCTCAAAGCCTTTATTTCTAAAACTCCACTTTTTTTTTTTTGTTTTTTTTTTTTTACTGGCTCTATCAGTTGTGTAAAGTGGTGTAGTGGATTGAATCTCTAATAGACACCATGCTGACCACAAAATAATGTGTTGTTTCTGTGGTGTAGAGATGAATACGTGTGATTACAACATACACTTGAAAGGTGAGACTTTATAAACATAACTATTTTTGGAATTTAACTTAGAGGTGATGTAAATGCTTCAGTTTCAATTTCTAAGAGTCCTGAATTTGAATTTTGGTTCTGCCATTCATTAGTTGTGTGACTTTGGGATAGTTACAGCAAACTCTTCGAGGATGGGAATTTTAATTTTTTTTTTTTGAGAAGGAGTTTCACTATGTCACTCTCGGTAGAGTGCTATGGCGTTACAGCTCACAGCAAACTCAAACTCTTGGGCCCAAGTGATTCTTTTGTCTCAGCCTCCCAAGTAGCTGGGAATACAGGTGCTTGCCACAATGCCTGGGTATTTTGTTATTGTTGTTGTTGTCGTTGTTTGGCACGTCCAGGCTGGGTTTAAACCCACCAACCCTGGTGCATGTGGCTGGTGCCTTAACCACTGAGCTATGAACACTGAGCTAGGAATTTTAATTTTTAAAGTAGAGATGAGATATCCCTACACCATGGTAGTGATAATGAAATAATATAACATGCATAAAACATGCATTATTTCATCATATAATCATCCAATAAAAATCAATGGATTATATTATCATTTAATGACTCACCCTGAATTACTTGTACTATATAGTTCTTCCTTCTAAAATTGTCTAGGATCACAGGATTATTATTATTCAATTAATTAGCTTATAAAATTATAAACTTAATGTGTATAAGTATATAATTAAAGATTTATACGACTTTTTAATGGTAACATTGACTCCTATCCATATACTAGGTTACAATACTGAGGTTTAGGTGGCTGCATCCCTTGCCCAAATAATTCAGCTGTTTAGCGACCCCACTCTTGCTAATCCTGTGCAGAGCTTTGCACTTCCAAATACGTGTGTCCCCCTACTTACTGCAGCCCCACTCTCCCTGTGTTTTCCATCTGCCACTATAAATATCACTTCTTTCATGAACATTTCTGATTCATGCTCCTTTGACAGTAAAGCTGAGCTGTTCCATCATGGATGAGGTGTGAATGAGATGCTGTTATTAATACAAACAGAGGCACCCTCTGGGTATTATGCATTTATCAGATCAAGCATCAAAATATGAAACTACAAAAACAACTAATGAAAACAAAATGAATATTGTTAGTTAAATTAATGCTGTCATCTTCCCCAAGTGTGTCTTCAAAATGAAATGGTCCAACGGCAAAAATAGAACAAGCTGGGAACACTTAGTTCCACAGTGCAGAGGGTTTGAAACACAGACTTAATTTCCAATGTGTTAGATTGCTCACGTGTCAGTGGTGAATGAATATTATTAGCATGTGTGGACCCCGTGCCCCCCAAATCCAGTATCCCCCTTCCCAACAATTCTAGTAGAATTATAACAGAGCAACAGAGCTGCCTCACCCCCCTGAATCTGTATTCTGGAGCCTGACCCAGTGATGCCCCCTCTGCTTCCTGCTCTCCTACCTGCTTGAGGAGTTGTATAGCCCTTACCTCCATCCTTTTCCATGCCAAAATATTTGTTTTAGTGGCTTCTAAAAGTTTGCTGCAGGTGGAGCAGAAATATTAAACCAAGAAAGCATATTGCCGTGCATGTTTTATCTGTTGAAACTAAGTAATGCTCTTGAGAGGAGTGAAATGAGTATGTATACCTGCTAAACTCATTTTTCCTCTTTTTCTGGTCAATACCATTCTTCTAGTGCTTTATCATGTTGTGGTCAATGCTTATAAGAAGAAATGCTACAGAGGTTCTGTGTGCTGGAGCATGGCAGTGGATCAAACTTGCTTGGTCTCCTTGAAAGCTGCCTTGCTTTGAGGACAGGGGTGATTTGAACACAGTTGGTTCAAGGTACTTTTGTTGCTAACATGCAGGAAAGAAGTTGTTTCTGATTAGTTGATGCTCTCTGCTGTCCAACATGTCTCAGTGAGTATGGGAGTTTGCTAGAGAAAATCTGGGTGAAAATAGGTAGTTTTATTTCACTTTTAGAAAGGGACTTTAATACTCACGTTGATAAGGTAGCTTCTCTTATAAATCCTATCCATATCCATGTGTAGAGAATTCTGGGCAACAGGATTGGCCCAGATGCCAGAAAAAGCTCAGCGGGTGTGCCATGCTCGGCGAGACATTCTGGCTGATGCTCAGTCAGGTCATATGATGCTTGAGCTTCAGAAATGCAAACCATAGATTCTGTGAAAGAGAAGCTTTCTTTAAGTAACCGATCTAAAGTCCTTACAACGTTCATTGTTTTCGCTTCTTCAGATCTCACCCATGGCTTAACACTTAATTTGCTTTGCGCTGAGAATTTGGAGGTGTATGAGATATGGTCCCTGGCCAAATAAGAAAGATAAGGAGAGATAATTACCAAATAACATTAGAGACTTTGCGGGGTCAAAGGGGAAAGGTAAGAGATTCCCTAGTGCAGGCTCCAAGGGGTGAGTGGGGAAGGGGTGGGATTCCTCAGAGGAGGTAGGAGAATAATTGACATCTCAGTTAATCTTTGAAAAAAAAGTGGGAATTTTCTGAACAAGGTGGAAAAGTATTTAGAAACAAAGTAACATATGCAAAGAACGCTAAGGATGGAAGCTGTGACAAAAATGGCCATTTGGGGGGATTTTTAAAAGGACTAAGTTTAGGCATTTGGCTTTCTGGCATTCATTTTATTTTACCTGGAAAAATATAAATTAGTAGCACATGAAAAATAGGAAATGAAAAAAATATATGTTCCCATCAGTCTTTAGGGCCAAAGTGTATATCAGTGCAAAATCTTTACTTGCAGGGGCACACACAATTGTGAATGAGAGATTTTCCAAAACTGTTGAAATATTACAAACTTTCCAGTCATCATTCCTATTCAGTTATGCTTGGAGGTTAAAATCTATAAAGGAACTTTTATACTCTGATACAAGGACAGTCCTTTATGCTGTTTCACAACTGCACGCCCTTTCAAATGCTACACCATTACTATTACAGCTTGGGTGACTTGATGCCAGATCACAGCGGGTGTATTTCCTGCTGAACTCCCTCATGCGCTTCTCCATGTGACTTTCAAATGCCCCAGGAAAAGTTTCCAGTCCGAATTCTCCCATATAGCTTCATGGTGCAGAAACTAGAGCCGCTATTCACATAAACAACATTTCTAACATGCAGGAAAAAGTTCCCTGTTGGGCCAGGAGGGTATAGAAATTCTGTAAATTCTGGGAAATCTTTCTGTTAAGCCTTATGCCCAGACTGAGAAAGTTTTTCCAAGAAGCGACGAATGAATGCAAAGACATGGAGTTTAGGTTCTGCACAAATAAGGGCCATGTCGAGAATGTTTCCCACTCAGAAATCCTTCGCAGGAAGCCCAGCAATGGGGCCTTTCAACTGCTCATTCACTGGACAGGAGCTGTCCTGGTCATAAGCAGAGAAGCCTGGGAACTGCTGGGCTGACAGCGCTGGGGCTGATGCAGTGCTGGTGAAAACATGGCTAAGTAGCTGACTGTCATGAGAGGAATACCAGGTGTGGGGCACCACTAACGGACACAGATGCCTTTCATGATATTTTTCAAAAAACTATTTGCTGATATTACCTAAAAATATATTCATACATGTTCCCTAGCAATTTGGCACTTAATGAACATTTTTTTCCTTTCTCATTGTATGCTAGATACTGCATTAGCATTCTGCGATGCAAGGGGTGAGGCGATCAGGCTTAGTGCGGCAGGAGGTGAAGAGCACACAGTTACTGTGGCCGGACGGACTCTGTGTTGCTTCCTTCACAACCAAGACGGCCTTTGTCATCACAAATGAGCTTTGCAAAAACCTTCTTTGGGGTGAAAAACGCATATGTGATTCTGATCCATTCCTCTCTCGTCCCCTTCTTCACACTCCCGCAGTTCTGGAAAACTCAGAGAGAGTTAGAGTCACGAGGATTACATCATTAAAGAGATCGAGGCAAAGAGTGTGGTATAACATAGTTTTTGCAAGGATTGTTCTGGCTACTGAATGGTAAGAAAAGATGACATGGCAGAGGATTAAAGCAAGGGACGGGTGGGCAGCTGTGATAATCATCCATCCAGGCAAAAGTAACAGAAACACCGACTTGCTCGGCAGCAATAAACGTGCTAAAAAGTTATCAGGTTCTGGGCATAATCTGACGATAGAGCAAGTAAGGATTTGCTGACTGAATGCAGCGTATGAGAGAGGATTCAAAAATAAAACTGCAGATTTAGTGCTAAGAATCTGGAAAGATGGAGCTGCTGTTAACTGAGGTGGAGACATCAGGAAGAGCAGGTTTCAAGGCAGAGACCAGCCGTTGTTCTGCCACGTTGTGTTTGCGAAGTCTCATGTCTGTTTAGGTAGAGATGTACCATGAGCAACTGCGTTTAACTCTGTGTTTCAAGGGAGAGGACTGGGCTGGGCACATAAATGTACTAGTTGACAGCATAGAGTGGATATTTTAAAGCTATGGCACTGAAAGAGATTACCAAAGCATTAGGGCATTCTAGTATTTATTAGTTCAAGGTTACATTGAGCTATGAAGGCACTACGGCACTTCAGCCTGGATAACAGAGCAAGACCTTGGCTTAAAAAATAAAACACGCACACACACAAAACAGATCAAGGGCAAATATGAGGCTATATTTCCAAGAAAGCCATTTTAGAGTGGGAAATTGGTGGCCTTGGGGCCACGTGTGGCCCTCCAGATCCCCAAATGTGGCCCCTCAACTGAATGTAAACTTCTACTGAGTCCAAACTTTTTATTAAAAGGAATTGTTCTATAAAATTTGGATTCAGTCAAAAGGCAGCATTTAAGCATCCAGAAGGCCATATGTGGCCCCAAGCCACAAGTTCTCCACCCCTTGAAGTCCTTTCCATCAAGAAATCCTCAGGTTTTAACTGAACATGAAGTTCAGCATCCTGACAGGTGCTTGCCCCTCTCTGGGTACCGTGACACACCTTGTCTTTGGCTTTCCCTCTTCTGGGCTATGTGTCCCAGTTCAAACTTCCCTTTGTTTCACATACAATAAGTCAGTTTTTCTAGTGAAACCTTTTTGGCTGTACTTGGAAGGGAAGGTGACACTGGAGCTGGCAGTGTGACCATCCCTGTGTAACTCACCCAGGCAGAGAGCAACAGTTTCCAAGTACAAATAGTTGGGAGGATAGAAAGACTCTAAAGGTGTGAAATCTCTGTTTTGTTTTGTTTTTTGGGCATTTTATTTAGTTTTTCTTCTCATTATTATTTTTCTTTCTTTCAACTGTACTTATCTCTTGTGTCTGAAGATGTAGTGCCAATCTGTAGTGGCAAGAGGTCACAATTTTTTAAGTACACAGATATCTCCTGATTTACTAAAACATCAGAAGTTCTGGGTGAACATTTATTAAATCAGAAAGGTGGACCATATCCACCTAGAACTACTTCTGATTAGCAAGATGAGCCCTTAGCAAGACTCTTGGAACAGGTCCAGTAAAATGGACTAGAGAGGTAGCTGGACCTCTGGAGTCAACCTCATCTACACTGTTGACTTGGGCCAGGTTAAGTGTGAGCAGGATAAACAGGATCATCCAGTTCCTTTTTTTATGAATTATTTTGCAAATTACTTCAATTGGAAGTCATCATATTAAAACAAGTTCCATATTTCCATCATCTTGTCTAAATATTGATCACACCCAGTAGAGAAGGCTGTAGAACACAGATGTTTTCATCATAATAGAGAAAATAGGTGTGTCGTCATGATGATGGATCCAATGTGTAGCTGACCAAGTGATAACACTTCATGGTGGATTTATTCTCCCAAGGACTAGGCATACCACATGCTTTTCTCCAGGGAGTTTTTTAGAAAACATTTCCAATCAGAGGGATGTCTGTGATTGCTAGCTCTAAGCAGGTAAGCACATGGCCCTCAGACACATGGGCCGCAGGTAGCTGGAGTTTCACATCCTTTCCTGCACTCCCTTCTGCCTTTGTGCCAACTCATACCCAATGGTCTCCTCAGTTACTGTAACTTGCTGCCTGTAAGTTTTCTCAGTGACTGTAACTCACTGGGATTTTTCAACATTTAAGTAATTACAGATTTTACTTTAAAGAGGAAAATTTTAAAATCCTGCCTATCTAGCTACTACATAGGCCAAATGTATGTTTTCTCTTGATTCAGAACATATCCTTCTTTATATTGCTTTACTGTTAATTTCACAAGGAAGAAAATAATTTCCCACTTATATTTTTAGATTATTTTTCAAACCGTTTTTAAAAAAGTCTTCTATAATCCAGGCACTGTTCAAGGCATTGAAGGTGAAATGGTGAGAAGGAATAACCATTGCCCTCTTGTGGGACTTACATTTCACTTGAGGACTCATGCTGTGAACTTATTGCTCTGAGTATTGCCATCATGTTAGACTTCATTGATTTGTAAACACAATGATCTGTGAGAATACTAATGAGCACTGATTCTTCAGAAAGTAATTGGCTGCCATGTAAAATGACATTATGTGTAATCATTATTCTCAGTATTTGTAAACTCATGGCATATGTTTGCCTGTGTGTCTGAATTGAAAAGAACTGAACTATGTGTTATATCTTGTCAACTATATTTATAAGGCTGTGAATATAGGTGAGGATTTTCTACTGTGATTAAATGCTAATAAATCCATCTCAGAGTAGAGATGGTGTAACATGTATGCTTACATATATGATAGTCATTAAGAATTACATGAGTAATGGGATTAGGTGGGAATCACAATGGCCTATAAAAAGTGAGTAAAGTTGAATTTAGCCACCAAGGTTGCTGAAAGAGTGATTTTTGTCTACTTAGCTTTGAATTTGGTTTACATAAATAAACCAAGAATTTATGGGAAGCCAAGAATTTGGTTTACATAAAGTTTTCCTTCATTACTTCTTTGGAATAACTGGTAGAGCCGCTGTCTGTTTTGTCATCCCAAGAGAAGACATTCATCAGGTGGCAAAGTTATATTCAGAAACAAAATGAATTTCTTCAAACTCCACAGAAAAGGAAATAACTATTAGCTTGATCAAAAAATTACCTGGACTGTCTTTGTTTCCTGAGGAATGTCAACTGGACTCAGAAACTATAAACAGCCACCATATGAACTTGGTAGTTTAGCAGACCTGCACATACAGATTTGTGATAAAAGCATCTTCCTTGAACTAAAAAATTGACTGGAATCACATTTATTTATAAAGTTTAGCATCAACTACTGAATCCTGCATTAACCTGGCTTATGTGCAGGAAAAAAAAAAATGTGTAAAGTGCAAAGTTAAAAGACAAAAGAGAATTTCTGGCTTTCATATGTAGCTGGGACAGTTTAGAGATGAAACATTGAAGCATCACTGAGATCTTTCAGTGAAATGGCCAAGTTGGAGAATGTTTTCTTTTGTCCTCAATGGAAGCTATAAAACCTGCTATAATGAAGTAGATTCAGGGTCATGCAAACCCATGTGCTGTAACTGTTTCAATGTGGACTAGAATAGAGTATGAGTTACATAACAGAAGACAGATTACCATCCTTCCAAAATCTGTGCTTTTGGAGAAAGATGATTATCAGAGTACAATAGCCCTTTACCTATGATCCCAAGTTGCAAGGAAAACAGGTTGATCAGATTCAGTGACATTACTGGAGGAAGATCTGGTAGCTGTGATGATCACCTTGGCTATGCCCTTTGAAGATCAGGATGGAAAAAGCAGTGACAGTCAAATGAAAGGCTGGAAAATTAAAATTGATGAGCATATTACACATTACACCAAAGCTCATACATTATCCTCAATGAAAGGAACCATGTGATACAAGTCGGAAAGCCACAATTCCTGTTCATTCCTAATTATATCTCTTATTTTCCATCTGTTTCTATTCAGCACCCTAATTCATTGTAGTAGAGAAAGGAACAGGTTTCTTTAGGATTTAGGAGTCAACTTTAAATTACAAAATGGAAACAAATAGGAAATAAATTCTACCATTATTTACCAAGGGTGACAAGGCCACGGGAAATGTCAGAGGCACTATATGGAGAAAATATGGTTCTCTCTCCAAGATGTCAACATGAGATTTTTGGCTTTGATACACCAAACTCTGGGCCAACAGGTATGTAGCACACAAGGAAGTAACTCTTTATTACTCAAGGTTGGAAACAAAAGCTCAAATGTTATCATCTTAGAAAGGAACTGTATTTTGTTTTCAAGTCCAATGCCAAGGGATAGATGGATAGACAAGGTGCTTACAAGCTGTAACCATTGGGGTTACACGTAGGATCTTCTGGGGCAGGGAGGGCCACTTTAGTTTGAGGTCAAGGAGAGGCGGTGAGCTGTGACGAGCTGGCACTAAGGGAAATGAGAAACGTGATACCTCAGTGATTGATGCTACTACAAAATGTCTTGCTCCAGAGCCTGTGGAAGGTCATGGTGTGCTGTGTGTCCTTCACTAAGAATTTCTGCAGGGCAGGAGGTCATGTTCTTAACCTTTGCCCCACAAAAGTAAATACTTATTTCAGTGATTTTTTTTCTACTTCTATTCTTTTTTTTTTCTTGCTTCCTTTGGGGACTTTTTATCTATCAAAACTTGCTTTTCAGCCTTGCTTATCCTCAAGCCCATGTCAATTGTGGGTATCATTGCACAACTTATAATGGAACAATCTTCAGTTTTCTGCCTGGAACGCCTTTTCTTGGTCTCTTGTCTGGCAATCCCAGATGTCAAATGTTCTCTGATTGACTCAGTTAGGAGATGACAGTCTTCCCTCAGGACCGTGGGGCTCTTTGTCAGTGCCACTGTTCTCACCACGTTGGGTTGAAATTCTCTGTTTACACTCCTGTTTCTCTCACTAGACTCTAAACTCTTTGAGGACAGGGATCTCACCAATGCCTGGTTCCATATATAACATGTAGTAAGTTCTTAATAAATTTTTAATATGTACCGGCTAAAAGTTTAAATATTCACTAAATAAAAGAATAACTCCATATAAGAGGGATCGTTGTATGAGAGCTCCAGGACACTGCTGATTAACCTAATTAGTGGAACTCCTTTAGCGTTAGGGATATTCATAAAAAAATTGACATCTCATTTGCCAAGTACGTATTCTGCTTAGAAAAGTTGGGGAATAAAAGCAACAGATCAATACTGGAGAGGAGGCAGAAGGCTAAAATGCCTTGATTCTCAAATGCGTATAAACCTGGGTCAGAAGAAAAATTAGAAAACTAAAGAATCGAAGTGACCTTGGAAAACATTTAGCCAAATTTCCAGAGAAAATGTAAATTAATTTTCCAAGGCCTCATGCATGTTTATTGGCAGAAGACCAAAATTCAAGCCTCTAAATTCTCTATGTGGGGCAGTTTTCTCTATTCTCACTGCTGTAACAACTCATTTCAAATGCTTGTACATCCAGCATGCAATGTAGATAATGTGCTTCTCTTCCTTTTTGCCCTCACTGAATAATTTTCAGCAGTGGCTTCAATTGCTTTTGTTGCCCTGCTGTGCTCTGCTGGGTTCACCCTTGCAAAGGACATCTGGTCATACAGCAAAGAGAATTATCCAGTACTTTTCCCAATATCCTCTCAGTCAATCAGTCAACAAGTTATTTATTGAGCCCTTGCTGATGTGACCAACACAAGGCTAATGTGATAGAGTTGGATGCATTTAAATGCAATGCATCAATTAAATAGCACTCTGCCTGATTTCCACTTGGCATACCTCAAAGGACAATATTTTTCAAGGCCACCGTGAACTCAGTAATGGGAAGCTCACCCAGTAATTTTACATGGAATTGGGTATTTTGGCGTGATCCCCAGTGTAAGCTTTGAGGCTGTCAGATACAGAGCGGCCAGGACCCAATTCTTTCCGCAGATGTTCTAAGGCCATGTCCATCTGGTCTTTACATTTCCTGACTGAGATTGAACACCCAGAAAGCAATAGAATGAGAAGTCCATTCTTTTCAACATAAAGCTTTGAATGTTGTATTAAACTTTGGATTGGAGACCAGGAGTATGGCAGGAAGAATGACCTTTGGGAGTTGATGACAATTCTTACTAATACTTTGCCATCCAATATCCTACCCTCTGTGACTCAGGCTTTAACTGAGATATAAAGAGATGGAGCCAACCTTTTGGAAAGGGGCTTTTACTGTAATTCAGTGCATTATGTGACACCACCCAGTGACTGGGCCTGAGGACCTGCTAGCACTGGGAGCTGGTAGGCTGGAAGACAAATGAAGATGCAGAGGTGTAACCCTATCACAAGCCTCAGGTGATGCTGGAGTCTCACTAATTCTTGGGGTTTCTATGGCATTTGGCTGAAGATGGGGCTTTCAGATTGGCATATGGGTGTTTTCTTCCTGTTCAGTGGACAATATATGAGAGTGCAATAGATGCAGAACAAAGTTGCCAGATAAAATGCAAGGCACTTAATTAAATTTGAATATCAGGTAAGTAACAACTCATTTTTAAGTTTATGTCTAAAATGTTGTATGGGACATACTTTTACTTAGGCATATTGTATTTTCATTTACTAAATCTGGCAATCCTAAATCAGAACTTTTTGTCCTTTAATTATAGAGAAGAAACTTGGGGTGTTACTGTAAGACTTTCTGTGGCTACCACCTGGCACAGCTGTATGAATTAGTCACACGTCATCTGACAATAGAAGTTTCACAAGGGCAGACTCTTGGCTAACACTTGGATAGGGAACTGCCTAGAATAAGCGAGCTTTAGGGGCAATACTCCACACTAGTTAAGAACACAAATTTTGTGTTGGTTGATGTGAGTTTGAAACCTGACTGTGTCACCATTAGTTATGTAACTTTGAGCGAATTACCCAAACTTCTTGAACTTCAACTTCTTCATCTGTGAAATGGGGATAATAGTCTCCAACTTAATGTTGTTGTAAAGATTAATGGACAATATGCACAAAAAGTCTTTGACACATCACAAACCTGTGTAAATAGTATTTTTGCCGTTTATGAGACCTATATAATTTTTTGGATATATTTTTACTTATTTTAAAAGCTAACTTTAGACTGCTTATATGCAGTGTTAAACTCAGTCACTCATTTTGGATTGATTTATTGCATAAAAGGGCTTAATTATATAAGGGATGATAAGTTCATGAACACATCCTAGAAAAAGTTGTACATATCTTATTGCTGACTTTCACTAAAGTCACCTTTGAAGTATTGCCATCGGGATGCTATGCACTGATGCTAGTGCCTAGTACACCCTTCAAAGCAATTTTGGAACTCTTTTCCTGAAATAGCCATTAGAGTTGTCATTGTATTACCTTTGATGCCCTGAATGTCATCAAAAAGTCTTCCTTTCAATATTTTCTTTAACTTTAGTAAAGAAAAAAGTGATTGTGGGTTAGATCAGGTGAGTAGGGAGGGCATTCCAAATACGATTATTTGTTTACCAGCCAAAAACTCCCTCATAGACACTGCTCTGGGAGCTCTTGGCTACCGTTCATTGATAACTCTTCAGGAACGTTTTTTCACACGCCTTTCTCATGACAAGATTTTCAGTTAGGATTTTCCTATTTCTCTATCAATGTTCATTTGGTCTGTCATGCTTCTCATAGTCAGCCAACAATTTTGACACACAATTTAATGAAATTTTGCAATGTTTTCATTATTACTTCTTTTCATCAGTGATGCTATTTTTCTTTCTTAGAAAAACTTCTAATCCATTTGTACACTGACATTTTCTTCATGGCACTACCCCCATAAACTTGGACTAATATGTCTCTGATTTTTATTTCCACTCTTACCAAGTTGAATAAGAAATGTAATGTTTGTTTGTTACTCTATTTTAAGCTCCAACATTCTTGAGATGTCTCACAATAACATGCAACAATAATAAACACCACTCAGCAAGATACCACCACATGTCTTCAGTGACACAGCTATGAGTAACTGATATACCAAGGTTATAAAACCTTACTGAGTTGTTTGTACAGTACAGCCAACATAAGTGCATGGTGGGAAGTTTGTCAATTTAATTATCATACCATGTATATTCCTGAACATTTATTTGATTAATAAAGCAATACTGTATATATTTTAATTGCACAATCCTGCCTAGAACCATGGGAGTCTCTATGTCATTCAAATTTTGTCAACTTTTTTTGCAACACCAGAGAAATGAGAATGTTCTGTGAAAAAGATCTGGGGAAAAGTTAAAAACATAAAATTGTCTTTTATATAAATAAAGCAATATAAAAGATAGATGCCTCCACGAAGTCTGGGCAAAGTTTAAATTCAGTAGGCTGTTCTAAAAGGAGCAGTTATCTTCCAAAATTACCAAGAAAATGTGTAGTGATTATGATATCAATGTGGGATCAGAAAAGAGAAAATGTGAAAGCATTAGTTCATGAGCTTTTAATGAGGAAAGTGGAGTGAAAATTTGCTGAGCAAGAAAACCTTAGACATTTTAGATAATGTCAAAAGTCTGTTCCAATATAATCATGTGATTAAATTGAAAAGTATAAATATAATTTGGAATTCTATCTTTGGTCTAAGAAAGAAGACTCATCCTACTCAACCTTTTAGTTTTTAATAAGCCAGACATCGTGAAGTTTTTCAGCTTTAATTGAAACATAAATGAAAATATAATCTCATTTTCATATAAATGAAATTATATCCAGTTATAGAGCAATTGCCACTTCAAATTGGGGGGGGGGGGGAAATAAGACATTTCACAGGCTTTGAAAAAAAGAATTTTGACAAGAAACCATTCCCATGACCACTGCTGACTGCATGTCCCTGGTGCTAAGCTATAGAGTTAAGGCAGATTTTCTGGCCTTGGCTCCTTGTGATTCTGTGGGTGAGGTGTTGTAAAGGGAACTTTGGTTCTCATGCACATCTTTTCAGCAATGGACTTTGCAAAGGGCCTATCAGCACCCTGGGAGGGCACATGCAAGTCCTGAGACCCTCAGGAGAATCCCTGTTGATGATTCCCCTGTGATAAGAGTAGCTCTCCTGGGGAAATTGTGAGAGCTTCCAGGAAAATATATAGAGACTCTGGGCTAGCCCTTCAACTCTTGCAGAGTATCATTCAGATGCCAGCCTCATGTTGATCCACAAAGAGACAGGGCTGCTGAATTGAAAAGTGAACCATTTGAAAGACAGTAAGGTTGAGATCAATATGAGGTAGGACGATTTATTTTGCGAACTCGCCCTAGAAAAGGTGCTACATACCTAATTGCTGAATAACACTTTAGTCACCTTTGAAATGCTTCCCTTGGCCATTGGTGACTATAGTGATATTCAGCAATGAGGTAGAAGCACTTTTTCTAGGATGTCTTCAAACTTAATTGTCTGACCTCGTACACAGGACAACACACAGCCTCCCTAGAAGGAGGGCTCCTTGAGCAGTTGCCTATTTACATGGCCAGGAGGGACTCCTGATTCTCACTTTGCTTCCCAGTCTTTTGTCCCGTACTGCCTAGCAGGACTGTGCAGCCCTTTATCTTGCACTGGAATTAGTTTGATCTGGTACCTGATTTGCTTTTCTATCCAGTTCTTGAAAACAAGACAAAACTAACATGCGAATATAAAACTTCTCTAGACCTTTGAATAAGAAATTTGACCTACTTTTACATACCAGGAGAGAAAAAGATGAATTCCTAATGAATTCCATGCCTTTTTGTGAGTAGTGGAAGGGGCTGATAAAAGCAAGCTGGTATGGGGATAGCTAGAGAAATAAATGCAGCAGTCTAATATCTAGTTTCATCACAGTTCATAGGAAATAAAGGTGGTCCCTGTCTACTAATACACTGGAGAAAGTTTAGACCAGTTTATTGTTGAAATTATGTATTTGTTTATGTATTTACATATGTATATATGTATGTATGTATTTTTCAGACAGAGTCTTACTCTTGTCACCCTGAACAGACTGACGTGGCATCATAGCTCACAACAACCTCAAACTCCTGGGCTCAAGCAATCCTCTTGCCTCAGTTTTTCTATTTTTAGTAGAGATGGCATCTTGCTCTGGCTCAGGCTGGTCTGGAACTCCTGAGCTCAAGTGATCCTCCCAGAGTGCTGGGATTATAGGCATGAACCACTGCACTCAACATGAATTTATTTCCCCAAAGCAACTATGTATGCACTTTATTAGCAATCTTGTGCTGAAACCTCTTCTTTCGTAAGCAGGTGTACAAGGAAGATGGCTGAAGCAAGTGGCAAATGCAGAAGGCCAGACCACTGGGGGATAATCAGAAGATTCAGAAGGAACAAAAGCTCGCTTAGTTGTCTTGGAGAAAAGCCACAGGAGATGGCTGTTAGAACCGCTGCATCTCTTATAGTTAAGTTTAAATACAAATGTTAGGAAACGTCTATTTTTTCACAATCTCTAAAAAAGAAAACATATTTTTACTTATATTCCTTTATAGTATAGGCTATATTGAACCAATCTAGCAAAAAAAAAATCCTTTAACAATCATAAAATACCAAAATGCTTTGCCTTAGCAATACAATATATAAAAATTCTTGTCCCATTTTAACCAGTAACAGAGAAAGAATTTAAGTGTATTTTAATTTACCTTAATTTATAAACTTATACTGTGAATTTCAAACTCAAATTTGGATTTGAAATTCAGTCTTCTTTTCTCCTTTATTAATTTCTAAGCAACTTTCTTTTTGGCTCCCATCTCTCCTGGATTATGGGGCAGCATTTCAGAACTGAATTGAGAGGTCTGCTTTGTGTGGTGCTGTAAGGCAGTGGGGACATAGGATCAGTATGTTAAGGGACTGTGGCATAAGAGATAATTAGCATGGATTGCTTAGCAATTGGGAACAGAGCGGAGTGAAATCCCATACGACAGATTCACAATCTAAAGGGAAGTTAACGGTAATTCCAATCAAAGTACCAACGGGAATGTCTTGGTTTGTTTGTTTGGTCTTAATAAAGTGACCTGAGTCAGGAAAAAAAGGACAGTGAGAATAGATAGGATATATTTTTAAAATGCTAAGATTTTCATCATCATATATTGAACATTTTAAAAGGCTTTAATAATAAAAACTATAACATTGGCTCCAGAATAGACAGAACGATGGAACAGAATAGAAAGAGTAGACCCTGATGTGTATTAAAGGTTAGTGTATGGTAAATGTAAGGTGCTAAACAGTGGAAGAAATGGCAGATCATCAATATGTGGACTGGGGTAATCAATCACCACTTGGAAAATACTAAAGTATCAGAACATGTTATACATCAAAATAAAATCCAAATGGAAAATGTACTTGAACAGTAGAAACACAAGCAGATGAAAAGAATAGCTGATTATTTTTGATGAGGAAATTTTCTTTAAGTATAAACCCCTTCTTTCTCCTCCTCCCCAAACAGATGAGTATCCCACTCAATTTCCATAGAACAGTAACTTTACCCACGGAACAAGAAAAATGAGAAATTAGTAAAAATGTTACTGACGTGAGATAGGGTTGATTGTCTTAACACACAAATAGATCATGTAAATTAATGAAAAAGTATCATTTTCCATGAAGGCAGAAACTGAGAGACCATCTCCCAGTATTCCTTTTTCTCAATCTAGCTTGCCTTCTAGCACATTGTAAACACTCAATATCAATTCATCAAATGAGAAAATGCATTATTAAAAAAGATAGATATTCTACTAGAAAAAAAATTTGAAGAAATAATTGCAAAAGAAGAAATATAATATCTTATAAATATATAAGAATCTCTAACCTCACAAGGAGTCAAAGAAATGCAAATTAAAATGCAATAAAATAACATTGTCTGCTTTTCGAATTCATAAAGGTTCATATAGCAAAAACTCAGTGTTTGAAGAAAATAATAAAATACAAGGTAAAATTATAAATTGTTATAAGCTTTTTAGAAATTTAGTTATATATATCAAAAAGTTTAAAATATCTTCATTAAAAATGTATTTTAATTTACTATTAGAGCTCTTCAAGAAGATTTGGTAGTAAAGATATACATTGCTCTATTATTATTTTATTGAATATTGGACTTGATCTATATATCCATATGTAGGATTATTTTAATTAATTGCAATGCATGCATAATTTGAAATAACCACCAGCCATTAAAATCATGTTTTAGAGATTATTAATATTCAGTGGCAAGATGAAATGATCAGACAGATAACATGAAAATAGAAAGTTAAAAAGAAATTCTAATTTTTGAGCGTTCTTTTCATTGTATTGGTTATTTTTGAGTTAACTCAGTTCTGTGAACCTGAGATCCAAGAGGATGCATCCTCACCCTAACTGTTTTTTAAAAAGTAGATGACTTGCCAAAGTGCTCTGACATGAATGGTAGGTAAATAAACTGAGATGTGTGTATACCATGGAGTACTATTCAGCCACTAAAAAGAGGCAATTCTGTATCCTTTGCTATCACTTGGATGGATTTGGAGAACACTCTCCTAAGTACCACAGGAATGGAAAATCAAGCATCCCATGTACTCAATATTAAGTTGAAACTTGTAAATTAATAACATACTCACATGAGAGAAAAACTCCAAGAAGCAGGAAGAGGATTGTGTCCCCTTCCCAGTAGGAGCAATGTTCAGGTGTGTGACATACCACCTAGGAGAGGACATGGCTATAAGTTAGACTTTGCCTTACAGACACAAGCAATGTGGCCTAATTGTATGTACCCTCATATTAATCAGAATAAAAAATTTAAATCCAATAAATAAATAAACAAACAAATAAGCAGTTTACATGTTTCATAGGGAAATATGGTTAGGAATTCATCTAAATAGTCCTAGGGGTTACCTCATGAGGTGGGACTAACGGAAATTTTTATTCTTTTAATATTTTGATGTATTTTAAGAAAAATCATCTTGTAATGAAGTTGTATTACCCTTTTAGTCAGAAAAAGAGCAGACTTTAACAATTGAGGTCCCCTAGATTCTTCGAATGCTGAGTGGAAGGCTGGAGACTTCCGGGGACAAGGGAGGGGCCTCAGAGTAAGAGGGTGGTTTCTGCAGAAGAGATCAAAGATGGGGTGAAACCACCCAGCTGGGGAGTGTCCTGTGCAGAAATCCTGGCTGGTGTAGAGCAGGTGTGGCAGGCTGTGAAAGACACCTGCAGGTGATGTGCTGGGTTCTGCATTAATCCAAGATGTAGGCTTCCTCCATCTCCTGTGAGGACCAGGGGAGAGACAGCTGTGGAGAAGGGAGGTCTGGCAGGATGGGAACAGAAATTCTTCTCACACAGCCTCATCCGGAGAGAGAAGCCCCACTGTGCGATGTGAACTAAGTAGAGACCTCCCACAGCACTCCATCTGCAAAAGTTTATGAAACCTCAGGAAGCAACCTTATTTGGAAATAGGGTTTTTTGTAGATGTAATGACTTAGAGATCTCAATGATGATATCACCAGGCTAGAGAGTGGAGAGGAAGGTTTGGACACAGGGGCATATGGGAGGAAGGCCAGGGGTTGGGGTGATGTTGTCACAAGCTGAGGGATGCTGGCAGCCCCCAAATGAAAGAGCATAAGAAGCACCTTCTCCTAGAGTTTTCGGAGGGTATGTGGCCCTCACAATACCTAGATTTTGAACTTCTCAATTCCAGAGCTATGAGAGGATAAATTTCTGTTTTGTAAATTCACTCCAATTGTGGTGCTTGGTTTTGACAGACCCAGTCCAGTGAGCTGATGAGGCCAGGAAAGGGCTAGAAGGAAAGACCCTACCCAGTGCTTTGGTGGCAAAGTCCCTTGTCACACAGTCGTCAAGCAGGACGCTCTGTTCACAGCTCTTCCTCCGTCTTCTTCTCTACTATTTGTGACAGGTGGTTTATATTGTCCTCGAAAGTCATGACTCTTACATTGTGTATGATGTTTACTTCTGGCATGAATTTGAAAGAAATAAATTAGAGATGTTTAGGCACTAGGCATAGGTGTTTTAGCAAAAGGAGCACTGGTTTTTCTATGAATTTTGGTGACATGTTTCTACAGGGTCAGTGGGAAGAGATAAAGGGACAATTTTGGAGACATTTTGTCTTTTTGAGATGTATGTAAAGCAAGTTTGAGATACACTGGCCTCTTTTGAAACCCTCTGTCAAGGAGTGACAGGTGGCATGGGCAAAAGTCTTCCCCCACCCCATTTTAGAAGATGACCCATAAAATTCTTAATGAGTTAGAGACAAAAGTGACTGTGCAGAAATTCTTACTTCTCTGTTCTTTTTGTTGTTGTTATTGTTGTTGTTTGTTTGTTTGTTTTTACCATTTCTCACAGGTAAATTTTCAAACAAGACCTTATATATGCATTGGATGATTAACAGTTCAAGCAAAATGAGATTTAAGAAGATTCTGATGTCCACATTTAGGTTTGATCACCTTTAAAAAGAAAACCTAAGTGATGAACACTGTTTATGGTATAATAAGGAACAGTATGAACCTGTAGCTTTGCAGTGACAGTCACTGAGGCCAAGTGGATCCTGCTGCTGGTAGCTTATTTATGGCTGTGAAATCATCTTCAGTAGAACACAGAGAGGCAGCTATTACTGATTTGGTTATTAGACAGAATCACAAAGGGTTAGGAGCTTCTCAGGCATTATTCACTGACAATAATCTCTAGCCTGCTATGAACAATGCTGCATGCTGTGCAAATATAGCAAGAGTGCCTTCATAAATAATGCCTGAAACACTGGTGGTGCTAAGACAGAGAGAATATATTGATGGCAAGTTAATGTGTTAGGCTCCTGGGTTTGCTTAATTATATAGGCTGATTTACTCTAAGCAAATGAAGAGAATTACCATAGCTAAGTACAGGTTTTGGAGTCCATAATCCTGTTCTTCTCCTACCCCCAGGCTTAAGATAGATCCTTCTAATAATGATGCAATTTGCTTGGCTCCTACTGAATTCTATCTTCTTAAAAGACACAGTGTTGTTGTTCTTATTTTAGTGATGGGAATGAAATGTGTTTTCTTCTCTTGTAATTATCTTCTACCAGCAACAGAAATGGATTTTTAGCTGGTCCAGAGATATCAACATCTGCTTATTTTCAGGCTGTTTGCATGCACAGGAGGCAGTAGTCTGAACCCATTGCTCAATTTATACAAAATAACATCACTCACTCATTCAGGCCACACCCTTGATTCAGAAAAATGAGAGACAATATTATTTATAAGGAATTCCTCTTTAGAATAAAATTGTGTAGCACACATTTGAAAGATAGGAGAAAGAGGGCTCCATGAGATTGTCTAAGACAAGGGCAACTTACTCCCAGAATCATGATAAATGTGGTAGACAGAATAATGACCCCCTAAAGACAGCCACAAGCTAATCCCTGGAATCTATGACTATGACTATATACCAACACATGCAGCATTTTACGGATGCTATTAAGTTAAGGATCTTCAGATGGGGAGATTAGCCTGGGTTATCTGGATGAGCCCAATGTAACTACAAGAGTCCTTATAAATAGAAGGGGAAGCAGGCAAATTTGTGTCAGAGGGCAGCACCCAGAGAAGGACTCAACTGGCCATTGCTGGCTTTGAAAAATGGAGTAAGGCCATGATGCATGGAATGTGGGAAACCTGTAGAAGCTGAAAAAGGCAAACTATGAATTTCCCTTCTATTACTGTTACTATTCTGTTACTCCCTCCAGAAGTAACAGCCCTGCTAGCACCTTTATTTTAGCCTGTGTCAGATTTTTGACAACTAGAACTATAAGAAAATAAATTTGCATTGTTTTACCATACCAAATTTGTCATCCTTGCTTACAGTGGCAATTGGAACTAATACACATAATAATAAATGATCCACATTAACATCTTTGCCTTAGTCCATATAGTGCTTCTATAAAGAACTACCTAAGGCTGGGTAATTTTTAAAGAAAAGAAATTTATTTTGTTTTATGGTTATGTGGGCTTTGCAAGAAGCATTGTGCAAGCATCTGCTTCTGGTGAGGTGCTGCTTCTACATTTGGTGGCAGGTGAAGGAGAGCAGGTGTGTGCAGAGATCATGTGGTGAGAGAGGAACCAAGAGAAAGAGGGAGGCAGGGTGGACACCAGACTCATTTTAACCACCCAGCTCTCCCAGGAACTAATAGAGTAAAAACTTATCCTTGAGGAAGGGTATCAATTTATTCATAAGGGATATGCTCTCATGATCTTAAAACTTCCTATTAAACCTCACCCCCCTGGCTTGGCACCTGTGGCTCAAGTGGCTAAGGTGCCAGCCACATACACCTGAGCTGGCAAGTTTGAATCCAACCTGGGCCCACCAAACAACAATGATAACTGCAACCAAAAAATAGCTGGGCATTGTGGCGGGTGCCTGTAGTCCCAGCTACTTGGGAGGCGGAGGCAGAAGAATAGCTTGAGCCTAGGAGTTGGAGGCTGTGAGCTGTGATGTCACAGCACTCTATCCAGGGTGACAGCTTGAAGCTCTGTCTAAAAAAAAGCCTCATACCCAACACTGAGGATGAAATTTCAACGTAAGGTTTGGGAGACAAACATTCCAATTGTAGCAACCTGTATTAAAAAGCCAATCAGGTTGGGCGGCGCCTGTGGCTCAAAAAAATAGGGCGCAGGCCCCATATGCCAGAGGTGGAGGGTTCAAACCAAGCCCTGGCCAAAAACTGCAAAAAAAAAAAAAAAAAAAAAAAAAAAGTCAATCAGGTTCACTCATTTATTTACATCAAAAAAGTATCCAATGACTACTGTATCCCAAGCATTGTGGTTAGGGGTTGGTGATAAATCAGCAATATGTGACATTCATTTATTCTTAAAATACAGTATAACCTTCAAGGTGACCAACTCCCTACACTGACTACCTCTTTAAGATGACCTAATTTTCACAGACTGGACATGCACCACATGTACATGTCAGTACAGAAGACCTAGTTCCTTATGTTGGCCCCCTTTGTATATGGACAGTTTGTCACCGTCACTTGAGTGCTCAACTTACAGAGGTTTTACTGTATCTCTTTGGTGCCTGTACTGTTCCAGGAAATACAAAAGATAAGATCCCTGCTATCACATAGGTTATGTTCTTGCATAATAGAAAGTAGATAATAAGCAAGTGAGTGAATAAAGCCAGATAATTACAAGTTGTGTCAAGTGCAAAGAGAAAATTAAAATAGGGTAAGTGACAAAGGTTAATCAAGGAAGAGCTCCCTTAGGTCAGCTGGAGGGAGAAAGCCTCTATGAGGAGGAGGATGAGTTGACATTTGAGCTGAGACCAGGAGGGAAAGAAGGAGGCAGCTTTGATAAGCTGGGTTGTGGAATGTTCCAGGCTTATGGAAAAGGAAGAGCAAAAATGCCTGAAGATGGGCATGAGCTTAGCTGGTGGGAGGAACTAATGAAGACCCATGTGAACAGAGGAGCGTATGAATCACTAGAAGGTTCTGGACAGATTGGTAAAAGTCAGATCACTGAGGGTTTTCCAGGAAGTGTCAAAGAATTTGAATTTCATTCTAAGAGAAATGCAACAGGGGCATGTAAGTATTGAGTAATGCCATCCAATGGACATTACAGTTGATTGACTTTGACATAATTTAAATGATTTTCCAGTATTATTTAAACTTTGAACCTGAAGTGAATTTAGAGATCATTAGCTGAATTCTTTCTTCTTAATGTAAATGGGCAGCTGCTTTGGTTGATTCTCTTGTCTGGGACACAAATGTGTCCTGTGTCTGTAGTTCCTGCTGTTTTTACTGTACCACCCACCACTGGTGCTCAATTGCACAAATTTTTCTTTGGTATTGGTCCTTCTATCCTTTCTTTCCCCTGTTAAGTTAAGTTATTTGAAAATCAAGATCTGTTTTGTACGGACTAAAGAAGTTCTCACATTACTGGCACCATGTAGAAACTGGAAAGAAAGAAACCATGAGAAATAGAATCTCACTCTTCTTCCTGATCTTATATTCAAGAATGGCTTATTGTAGGTAATTTATGTTGTTTTTATGAAATAGTATTTTTAGGAACAACCTGTATAACCTTTTGATTTTCTTTTTGTTTGCCAAAGAGAGAGAAAAGTAGCACCGACAGTCGGAGGGTTGGCAGTTGCTAGGCACCAAGTTGACATTCAGGAAGTGGCAATGAAACCCTGAAAGATTTAAAAATAAACAACCATTTTAATTTTTAAACCAAAATTCTAGTGATTCAGTTCAAGTTATGTGATTACTAGTATTCCCCAAAAAGACTTAATGAGAGAGAAAGAATTATATTTTTGAACTATCAGTTCTATGTTTATTTAATGCAATTATTTTTCCTCCTAATATGTTTCTCAGAGTCATTAAAATTGACTTTTATAGTTTTTATATTTAGTTGTTAAAGGAGCGAACAGTTGTTTGCAAGGGAAAGTCAAATTTATGCCATTTCAATTTCAGTAGCTTTGGTTTGAATATTTCCCAAAAGAGGCCTTTGCAATATGGATAAAAAGGGAGCGAATAATTGACTCATTCCAGGATTCCTGGGGCTGCTTTCCATAAAGAGCTTTGTTTTCAGAACCCCAATTTCTGACTTTCTGAATTAATTGATTCAAACTCTGAGATGTCACCACCTGCGATCCCTTTCCTCTAAACCATTCCCTTCATGTCCATGGCTTCTCTGATTTCTCCTAGCTCTGTAGAGCCTTTGTAATCTCTGTGGTAGATAATGGTGGCTTTGAGTACTGAATTTTATATCTGTAGTCATAAATGACAACAATGAATGAGGTAAGCCTAACTGTACCAGAAGGTGGAATAACCTCATAATATGTTACTTTCCAGGATTAGCAGCTCTAGCTAATGACATAGAGCAGCTTTGCACAGCAGATGAAAGCAAAGCCCCCAAGTCCAGACTGCATGGATTTGAATCTTGCTTTATCATTTATGAATTATGTGACATTCGGCAAGTAAATTATCTTCTTTGTTCTGGTTTCCTCATCATTAAGAGAGGAAAATTATAATAGCTACCTCATTGTGCTTTAGATCATTAAAATGAAAATAATTTCTGTAAAACTCTTCGAAAAATGCATAACACAATAAATACTATGTAAATGATTTGATAAATAAGTAATGTGTAGATGTCAAGGATCTCTCCCCAGATCCTAGTATTTTGTTTCACTTATCTCTCCCATTTTCTTAAACTACATCTAGTAAAAGGATCTATTTTATTATTTCCAAAAGACAGTCCCTATGATAAATAAATACATACATTATTCTTATTTATTACAAATCAGTCCTTGCTTTGAATGGTTCCCATATGCATGAATTTAAATGATCATGGTTTAATTAAGGGAGTCCTCCCCCAAATTGCAGTTATCACTGCATATTAGCTGAATAATTGCATAAGGCACAAACTTCCTGTTAGCTCTTCAGTCCACGCTTTCTATGTAAACATCAGATGTGCATCATGATCACTGACCAATTCTGTCTCTTCTTTCAAAGCTTGTTAGTGATTGGTGACTGCACAGCTGTTTTCAGGTCACAACAGACAGCAAAGTGTGCCGTTGTGTTGCCTTCTTGTCTCCCACAGATAGATACATATGCTATTTTATACAAATGGATAATCAAAGAGGGAATTGGCCTATAAAGATGAGTGGGAGACGAAGAAACAAAAATGAGTTAGCAAATTGAATAAACATAAATGGAGCTATAGAAGAAACAGCTGATCCTAGGAAGGTCGACTCTGGCCACCACTTGAGAGATTCTACATCTGCAACCAGAGGATCTTGGTGATGGTGAACTTACCTACCAAAAGGAGGAAAGAGGTTTTGACCAAAAACAATAAAGTTGTCCTAGACAAAGTGACATCTTTACATTAAAAGAACTCTCATGAGTATTTCACAATATAGAAAGGAAAAAGGATAATGTTTGAAGTTGATCAAAACTTAGAAAAGCTATATAATTCCCCAAAGTAGGAATGATACTTCCTTTGTATCTGAATTTATACACTGATGTGAAAGGGAAGGTAAGGCTTCTTCAAATGACTTTTCATGAAAGTACAAAGAATTTTAATCCCCAATGGCTCTAGTATTTTAATATCAAACTATTTTCAAATCAGTATATATGAATTGTATTGAATGATATATCAAAGTAATGTCAAAATCTAATATCAATATGTTGATGAAATAATAAAGTTTTACCTTTTTAAAAATGTTCCTATAAAACATTTAAAAACATTTAAAAACTGTAGTAAGATAGTGCTTTCAATTTTTAAAGAAATGTTTATTGGTCATGGGACAATGATACCTTTTCTCAAAGATTTTTAAGCTCTCTTTGTAAGCTTTCAACTTGTATGGTCATTTGGCTCTGCATTTTTGTGAGATGTGACAACTCCCTGGAGTGTTTTAGAGGCAATGCTAACTCAAGAAGAGGGGTAGAAAAGATTATCACAGGGAATGGCTGTGCTAGTTAAAGAAAATCCCTGAAAACAATAAGGCATTGCTCAAATAGTAAATTACATTATTCTTCAGATATTTTTGATATTACTTTTAATTACCAGCAAATATTGTTGAAAAACTATATTCATTTGGATTTTCAGAACTAAAGATTCCCTAAATAAATCAAAATACCTACAGTCAGCATTCTCATTTCCTGGTTCTATATTTTTCATGGGAAGAATTGGAAAGTTTCTTTCTTCCTTTAGCAGTTCAAGAAAATCTGTTCTTGGACATATATTCTGTGCTGGAAACTGAATTGTGTAAAATCCCACATTAAAAAGCACTGAATGCCAATGTTCATATGAACCAATGCAGAAAATATTATTGTCATTTAGAAAGAACACAAAATTTAGGGATATCCAGGTATCAACATTAAGTTGATATATCAATCAAGATATCAAGTAAGTAGATATCAAGGTATCAACATTATTTTGATATTTATAGACTCAATGTTTTTAGATTGAAAGTAGTCTTAAATAGTTTGGTCATCTATTTCCCATCCATTCCTAACATTTAAACATAATAAAGTCTAATCGAAAACATGGAAGAAAAAATTTCCTCACAGCCAAATGAAATGCTCTAAACTTTCTCTTCTCTTTGTTCTTAAATAAAATCTCTCTTTGTCATCCTAAAAAAAAAAAAAAAAAATGCTCACTCAGGATTATATAATATTAACACTTTCTTGATAAAATTGAGCCAATTATTCTTTGTAGATAAAATTTCTCCCTAGAAGTATAAGAATTTGGAAATCCAGGCATCTGCCTTACACTTAAAAAAGAAATTCTTTGTTGTATTCATTGTAGCCTTGTAGCCTTGTTGACATAGGCAAAGTGAACAAATACTTGTGTTTTGGTGACTGGTCAAAGTATAAATCTGAAAAGAAGGTTAGGAGGAAAGAACACTAACTTCAGGAATGTCTGATCAAAGAATGACTTCCTCTGTGTTCCCTGTCATGGAGCCACTCCTTCTGTGTCATCCTCTAAGAGAGAGAGAAAAAGAGAGTGCTAGAGTAGGAAGATCACCATTATTATCACTCTTCAATCTGTGAATGGTCAGAGCAAAATGTAGAAGAATTAGAGCATTTTAGCAGGGTCTTGGGCTTCGTGACTCTGGTTATAGACTCCTGTTGCCTGATGTTCTCCTTTCCTGATTTCTTCCCCTGGGGGAAGAGTCTCAAAATTATTTCCAGCCACACTTCAGCTTCATGCTACTTGATTTCTTAAAAGTCAGTTTAAAAGCATCAGAACATTTAAAAACATACAAAGACACACAGAAAGCATCTTTAATTACAAATGGTTTTCAATTACTACAATGTCCATTTCTACTCAGAGGAAGAGAAATGTAGTGAAGTACATTTTCTATTAATTTAATAGCCAAAGTCAATAGGTGGACATCATATACTATTAGAGGTAGAGTGGAAAAAATAGTCTCCCTAAATTATTTATTTCTGATTAGTGTATATATTATATCTATAGGAGTGTAAACCAGTATAAACATCAATTGGCAATATCCATTAAAAGTAAACATGGGGACCTTTGACTGTTAATTAATTCTACTTCTTGGACCTGTCAAACATATTAAACATGTATGAAATGATGTATGTACAAGAACATTACTGCAGAATCATTTATAATAGAAAACAGTTAAAAATACTATAGAACAGGATGTTAAAAATCAAATTTCTACTATGGTGTTAATAAAGTGAATTTCAGATATTATAATGGTCATAAGACAGATCTCTAAGGTTTCATGACTCTTGAGCCCATCAGCTCAGGTGAAGGATTACAAGGAAGGGTTAGAGAGTAGGGAGAGGATTTGTACTTGCATTATTTCCTAGAGGTAGAATGAGAGAGATAATAGCACTTCAAGTTGGGTGCAGTAGAGAGGACCATTCAGAAATGTCTTTCTGAAGTTAAGTATTTGAGTGAACTTGGTGCCAGGTCTTTCCCAAGAAAGCTCAAGTGCCCTGTGACCCTCCATTAAAGTATCTGCATTGGTATCAGCAGCACTGCATTGTCAGAGCAAGCAAGGCATGGGTATTTCCTATGCACAGCTATGACCTCCTGCAAAGAAGATATAGAAGGCCAAAGACATCCACATCCTAATCTCCAGAGCCTGTAAACATACTAAGTTACGTGGCTAAGAGAATGAAAGTTATTGATGGAACTAAGGTTGATAAACAGATGGCCTTGAAGTGGGAAGATTATCCTCAGTCCCATGTCATCACAAGCACCGTCATAAGTGAGAAAGAGAGGCCTTGGAAAGTTAGTGCCAGGGTGCTGCTGCTTGAGAAAGACTAGACTGGTTTTAAAGAGGGAAGGGGCCATGAGCCAGGGAATGCAGAAGGCCTCAAGAAGCTGGAAAAGTCAAAGTCATGGATTCTCCCCAAGCATCTGGAGAGCCAATGCCAGTCATGGATTCTCCCCAAGCGCCTGCCAACACCAATGATTTTAGCCCAGTGGGACCCATTTTAGACTGTTGATATCTTTAAGACAATAAATTATTTTGTTTTAAGCCACTAAATTTGTAAGTTGTATAGCTGCAATGGGAAATTAATAGAGTGGGTCTGCATAGGTCCTGGATCCTGTCCAATAAGCTCTCACCTGGCAGTGTGGAGGGGACTTGGCAATATGGAAGATGGATGAGGAAGGACTCAGAAGCTGTACCAAGAACTCACATCCATCCGGGTCAAGGGACATACAAGGGACAGTTTTCCAACAATTGGTTCTCTGGAGAACTCAGAGAAACATTCATCAAAACACAGAGCCTGCTGTATCCTTTTGTAAGACTCTGTAAGATGCAGAAAGCAAGGAAGAGTACCTCCCGCCCCTGTCCCGGTAGAGACACCCACCATAAAATCTTCCTTGAACACAGGCAGGCAACCATCCAAATCGTGCCTTGGCATGAGGGCCTAAGCTTTGAACATGGAGCTAAGCATTTGAATAATACCTTGAATTTGGCATTCTCATTTCTATATAGAAACCTAAAAATGATGATAGGCCTCTAAATCAAGTCATTTGCTTTGCCCAAGAGTTCCATAGGGGCAGGAGATGATTATCCCCATGGCGTAACTATTAAAGGATCAAAGACACGTCCTATAAGTTTTGTGCAACCTATCAATTACTGGCACAATATAATACTGGGGTAATAGTTAAATAAAATTAGATTATGTATAATGGTGTGAACCATCTCCAAGATACACTGATGAGTGAAAAAGGCAAGACGCATAACAGTGTATGCAGAGTATATATATATATACACACACGCACATATAATTTTATATATATATATATATAAATATATATATATAAATAACTGGCTGGTATACGAGGAACATATCTCTGGAAAGGTACGTAAGTAATGTGCGGGAGTGGTTGCTACTGCAGAGAAAAGGAACTGAGTGCACAGAGGAAGTGGGGAAGAGAAAATTTAGGGTTCCCTGAATATTAACTCTTGCATCTTTGCTATGTGAACATATCACCTATGTAAAATTGGTTAAAATAACAGAGAAAGATAAAAATATTCTAAAAAACACAAACTAAAACAGAACAAAACTTAGGGAATAAAAGAGTAGTTTCAGAACTGGAGATACAGTTACTACTTTGAAGATGAAAAGGGAGGAAACAGAAAATAGAACAGGGTCCTTGGTGGTCATCAGCATTGCTGCATACTGACTGGAAAATGAGGCGGAAGGGTTATGTGAGGCAGGGAAAGGTATGTGGTGGCCTGTAGGAGAGCCATTCCCTCTGGCACTGAGGGTCACTAAGACCCTCACACAAATGGGACTCTACATTAGTCAGTGTCATGCACATACATGGCTGATCCTCATGATTTGAAGATTTGCAAACTTGTCTACTCACTGTGTCATAACCTCCAGATCAATACTCTGGTACTTTGTGGTTGTTTATGGGCTTGTGCAGAGTGATGAAAAATTTGAGTCACCCAATGCACATGTTCCCAGCTGGTACTGAACAAGGGGACAGTTTGGCTTCTGCCTTCTTGTTTCATTTCTCATACTGTAAATAAGTCTTCTCTTCATGGCATATTGAGTAGCACTTTTCATCTTTGCATTCTTGTGTGTTTTGCTGTTTAAAATGTCCCGCATGCATGGCGTTCCTAAGTGCAAGAAAGCTGTGATGTGTCTGCCAGAGAAAACATATAAGTTTAGGCTTGAGTTACAATGCTATTGGCTCTGAGTTCAGTGTTAATGAATCAATAATGTGTATTAAAGGGGTATCTTTACAGAAATGCATTATATATTGATTAGTTGATGAAAATATTGTCAGTCGAGGCTCACATGAAACTAACTCTGTATTTCCCCGAGGAGCAGTGATTCAGTATTTGCTAATTCAGTGTTCAAGGTGACTTTACAGAACACAAGTCCTATAAATAATGAGACAACTTTCTCTGTGTGTGTTTTGTTCTTGTGAGAATGTTAAACTACCGAAAATCTGAAGTAGCCTATAATCTTCCAATTGTGGGTATTCCCTGATTAAAAATACACAAAGAAAACACAGAGTCGTCCTATTTGTTGTAGGGTAAATGTTTCCTTTATGAGGAACAGGAGTTTCCTGTAGGAAGGAACTCACCCTAATTTAGCAGAGTGTAGATCCATGATTTTCAACCTGTGTGGTGCGCCACACTGGTATGCCATCAGAGGATCTTAGGTGTGATGCAAAAACATTTAAAGGTAAATAATTTTGGAAAGAAGTTCAAAGCACAGTAAGTATATATATATTTTTTCTCCACTCTTTCTTTTTGATTGACATAATTTTAAGTGTGCCATGGAAGTTTAACTATAGGTTCAAGTGTACTGTGAGATTAAAAGGTTGAAAAAGACTGGCTTAGATGCAGGAGTGTGCTCAAATACAATTGATAGGCCTCTGTCAGAGGGAGAGGGAGTTTGGGGTATACCTGAGTTCAAAGATTACTGAAACCCTCAACCACAGGAACTGGTGCTAGAACAGGGACAAAGGAGATAGTGACAGTTGTTGTAAGTGAAAGGCTTTCCTCTGCCTCAGCAAGATTATCGTCCTGTGTCAAGGAGACATAGCAAGGAAGTAGGAGGTGACATTAGAATGGTCGGTTCCAGCAGCAGGAGAGACGTGGTGACCTGGGTAGTGTGCTCACAGCCTACTGCAGGGGAGCAGAGGGTTCGGGGATGGTAAACTAGGATTGGGATTATTATGATGAGGGCCTCAAAGGATGAATGGGGGATGGGCACAACAAAGGAGCCCCACTGCCCACTAAGGACCAAGGCTCCCATTCATCCACACGCTCTGAGCCCAGCACACACATGAAGTCTGCAGAGGCTTCCTCAGTGAGTGTGGAGAGACGTGGAGCGGCTGGAGCACACGCAACGTTTCTGAAATGCTGCTGAAGGGACTGGGTTAGAAAAAATAGGTTATTAAAAACAATAAGCTTGTGGTTTTTAAAAAAAACTTTCAGGTTAATATAAGGGTACAAATGATTAGTTACCACAATTTTGAACATTCCCCAGCTCTTATTCAGTGTGGTCTGGGAAAATATGCATCAAACCACATTAAAACCAACCCAGACTTTAGAAATCTCACTCCCGCTTTACTTTCTTCTGTTTTCTCTATCAAAAGAAACGATTTTCACATGTGAAAGGGTAGAGTTATTGTGGCTCTAAGAAAAAAATCAAGTAGGTGAGGGAATGATTACAATATCTTTCACAGTGAAGAGGTTGCTAACGTTATTGTGGAACCATTATAAATTACTGTCAAAAAAATGAAAAGTAGAGAAGTTTCTATAAGAAGTTTTTTTTTTATGTTTTCTGAGAGGAAAAAGGTCACTTTTTGGATTATAAATGTGATTTCAATGTTTAATATACTTCCAAAAAAATTATGATTTTTTTTTGTATCAGAAAGAGCAAATGTGAGTTTATCAAGAATATAATGTAATTTTTTGGATGTTTTTGAGTAGAGTACATTTTTTAATGTCTCTAAATTTCTTTATAGATGAAAAGGAGAAATATGAGACTTGATGTAATAATAGGACGGGTGCCCTCCAATGAAGTATTGGGCTCTGTTCTTTTCAACTGCTTTATCAATAACTTGAATGAAGACAAAGACAGTCAATTAATCTAATTTTTCAATGATACAAAATGTAGGATTCTGAAAGATGAACATTTGCAAGAGGATGAGATGATGAGTCAAAAATTAATGTGACACAATTCCACAGAAATGAATATGAATAACCATGTTTATGTTTAAAATATCAAATGCAAAGCATAGGTTTGAGGAACTTTAACTTAATGAAAATTAATCTAAGGTTCAGTTGGCCAGTGCAACACAAGTGGGTGTGGGTGGTGAATAGGCTTATAAAATCTTGTTTTGCATAAATGGAAGCTTAGTGCCCAGAACAAGGAAAAGTAAAAGCTCATTATTCTCTGAATAGAAGAGACCATATAAAAATACCCTGTTCGGTTTTATCAGTTCTTAGTAGAGAAAAGGACACAGTAGGCAGTGATTATTGAAGACTGGCCAGAAAATCAAACCAATTAAGAGATGTTGAACCTGAGTAATAGAAAAGTTAGGCTGTACCCAATGGCTGTACTTCAATGTGTGGGAGATTATGAAGAAGAAGTATAGATTTGATGTCTAGATTTTCATGGGCCAAAGTTGCCATATGGCAATAAGTAGATTGCTAAAACCTGAAGACCTGAAGAGGTGAGGCTGGGCGGTAGGAAGGGTCCACAGCATACAGGTGTGTTAAGGAGGGTGGGCAATGAGGAAATCCAGAAGGGCGGTAAGCAGCAGAGAATCAGGAGCACATTTGTGCCCTGGGAGGATCTATTTGGCTATGCAGAAAAAGTAAGGCCTGCCATCCAAACAAGATGTTGTTCCTGGTGGGTGGTGGTCTAGACAGGGTCACTTCTGAGACTTTGTAAATTTTAACTGCAAATATGTGACTCTGGAGAAAATCAAAGCAATGCTAAATTGATTTTTCAGTTTCTCTTATAATTAATAGGAAAGCCAAGGTTTACATTTCCTTGAGAAAATTTCAAAATTATAATCTAGTGAGAGCTCACACAGAAATACAGTGAATGAGAAAAAGGAACACTATAATAAATTATAACCTGGAATTCAAGTAGCAGGGAAAGGTAAGCAAAAAACAATTGAAAATCTTCTTGCTTGAGGCAGACTTTCATTTCCAAAGCTCTAGAAAATAAGCTTACTCATATGTGGAAGAAAGTCCCAGTCAAGATATTGTTACCATGGATGGAGCTGGAACATATTTTTCTTAGCAAAGTATCTCAAGAATGGAAGAAAAAGTATACAATGGACTCAGCCCTACTGTGAAACCAATTTATAAACATCCACACTTTCATATAAAAGCTATAACCCAACTATAGCTCAAGAAGAAGGGGAAAGAGGAGAGGGGGGGGGGAGGGAGGAGGAAGGATGGAGGGAAGGTTATTGGTGGGACCACACTTACGGTGCATTCTACAGGTGTACAAGTTATTCTATCTAAGTGTAGAATATAAATGTCTTAACACAATAAGAAAATGTGGTGAAGGCTATGTTAACCAATTTGATGGAAATATCTCATCAAATGTGCTGGTATGTAAAACCAGCACACTGTACCCCATAATTGCATTAATGTATGCAATGATTTAATAAAAAAAAGATATTATTACCATCATTACCATCATCAATAAAACATAACCCCTCAAACCTCCATGAGCATCATCAATATCCCATTTTTTTTTCTTTCAAATAGATGACAGGAAAAATTGAAGAAATAGTGGGTTCAGAATAGCTTAGCAAAGGATGGGTGTATTATCTAGGGTGATTAAGACTGAACAGCAAATTTAAGTAGGGTCTTCATTTCTTAAATGGCGTCACTTTTTGGCTTGAACTAATCCCCCCCTCCATTTTCTTAATTAGTCTTGTTAGTGCTGTCAGTGAATGCCTGTGTGTGTGTGATTTTTCCAGGCTTTTCATTTTATAGCAAGAACCTATATTAGCCAATATTTTTAAGTCTCCTTATTTGTAAGCATGAAAGAAACTACAGAGCTAACAAACTGGAGACAGAATGACCCAGTAGAATAAGGACCGAAATGTCAGAAGGTCCACCCAAATGGCGTCATGGATAAACATGGGTACTCTGGCACCAGGCTGTATTCAAATTCTGATTCTGCTATTTACAAAGCTATGGGACTTGGTATAAATGACTCCATCTTTCTATGTTACTTACTTTTCTTTTTCCACCAGGGTATTATTATTTTTTTTTTTTTTGAAAATTGCCTCTAGGGTCTTATGCTTTTTCAATTCTTTCTTATTTTTTTAAAATTCAAAGTATTAAGGGGGTACAAATGTTTTTGTTATGTGACTTAAGTCAGGGCTATAAACGTGCCCATCAACTGGACAGTATTCATTGTACCTGTTAGGTGAGTTTTTGCCGCTCCTCTCTTCCCCTCTGCTTGATTTCCAAGGACTTTTACTACTCTCTGTGTACTTTCGTGTCTATCAGTTAGTTCCAACTTATTAGAGTACATGAGGTATCTGTTTTCCATTATTGAGATATTTTGCTTAGGTTAATGGTCTCTAATTCCTTCACAAATTGTTGCAAAAGACATTAATTCATCCTTTATTATGGCTTAGTAGTACCCCACAGTGTGTGTGTGTGTGTGTGTGTGTGTGTGTGTGTATACACACACACATTCTATTAATCCACTCATGAACTGATGGGCACTTGGGTTGATTTCAGATCTTTGCAATTATCAATTGTGCTGCAATAAGCATTCAAAGGAAGATTTTTTTTTTTGCAGTTTTTGGCCGAGGCTGGGTTTGAACTCGCCACCTCCGGCATATGGGGCTAGTGCCCCACTCCTTTGAGCTACAGGCACTGCCCAGGAAGATATCTTTTTGATAAATGACTTCTTTTCCTTTGGGTAGATACCCAGTGGTGGGATTGCTAGATCTAATTTTTAGTTCTTTAAGAAATCTCTGGATTGTTTTCCATTTGTGACTTTCTTTTTCTGTCAAATGAGCTACCTCATAGAATTTCTGAAAAGATGTATGAATTGAAATAAGTAATCTTATAGCTATACTTTTTACTTGGTAGATAGTCAAATTAAGTTAGCCATTACTGTTAGTTCTGGGTCTGGTTCAACTAATTATTATGCAAGTCAAGATTGGTAAGTTCCTTGGGATTCAGTTTTCTCATTCCTAAAATGAAGGCATGGGACTAGCTACTGGCAAATGATCCTGCCATGTCTACTTAGTTAACACACTCCTTATTTCTCTTAATATCTTCATCTATCAGGTATATGTGGACTGCCTATTATGTATGAGGAATTATGCTTTAGAATAGTACCTATATACTCGAGTATAAGCCGAGTTTTTTCAGCACAAAATTTCTGCCGAGTTCAGGTTTTTCGGCACAAATTTTGTGCCGGAAAAACTCGGCTTATACTCAAGTATATACGGTAATTTGTATAGATATTTTATTGGGCTTCAAGAGTTTGCAGACTAGAAAGGAGATAAGACGTAGAGATAGAACCCTGATGCAGGGTCTATGAGACAACTTTTGCAGGCTCCATACTGTGTATGAGGGTCATCAAGGAGAAGGGAGTTGAAAATAAAGGAGGGAGGCATTGGGGCAGAGGAATAAGGAGAGGAGGAGCACAAAGGAGAAAAGAGCAGGAATAGGGCATACTTCGTAAGTGGTGGAGGGTTCCTTCAGTAAGGGTAGAAGATCAGGTTGGAAAGGGAAGATGGGCCACACTACAGCTCTGCAGCTACAAATGCCTGCCTGCCTGAGAAATATGGACCACTCCCTAAGCAAGGAAGCTGTTGATGATTTCAGTGCATTACCATAGTTCTGGCAGGAGGAGAGAGATGGACATGCTGGATGGAGAAGAGTGAGAAGAGCCCAGGGAGGAGGTAACAACAATCCACCCTTGACCTGGGGATCAGCATCCTTCTTATAAACTTCCAGGGCCTTCTCTCGCTGCTTAACGCTGGTCTTTATGTATGCCCTTTCTCCTCCTCACTGCTGTCCCACCTTGATAGGTTGCCTTTGCAAAAACCTGAACTTTCCATAACTCTGTTTCCTTTGTTGATGCTGGAAAGAATGGGGGAAGATTGGCTGCATTACCTTTGCTGCTGCAGCCATTCCTCCCTCAGGTGATTTATAAGTTAGGAAACACTCACCTTCATGAGACTTGTGCCTTGTTCAGCAATCTGTATTTGTGCTTAGGTGCTAATATGCGACTAGTAAGACTCTTTTTCCTACCTTGGGCTTGTGTTTTAAAACCTTTTGTGCTCTTCCACCATGGTGGACTCGACTGGGCAATGTATTGTAAAAACCTCAAGGTCTTTTTCCTTTTTCTTTAAAGCCTTTTTATGTATAGCAAGTCTTAAGTAAGTATCCCCCTTCCCTTTGTCCTCTCCTGTCCTCCAGGCCCCTGTCATATCTCCAGAGTGGAAGAAGACGTGTGGCCACAAAGGGACACCTTGGCCCAAGACAAAGAGCAGGAGGAGGATGGGAGATTTGGCAACTGCCCTGATCCTCCCCAACAGAGCTTCCCCGAGCCAACCCGTGGTGAGCAAGGAGGTATTTTTAGGTCCTTGATGGGATTCTAAGACCTGGATTTCCTAAGAAGGTTAGAGTAAAAAGGGAAGTGTGAGCGGATGGAATGATAGCCCAGAAATAGCACGAACCTGGAAACTGGACAGCTCTGTCTAGGTTCAGATGCCAGGTCTGCTGCTTGTTGGTTGAAGATGCTCTTCTGGTCTGATGTTATCTCAGCTGTAAATGGGAAGAACATCTGACAGGTGTGTCTGGAAAATTCAGTGAAAATATGTAAACAAAAACTCCCACACAATGTGAGTCTATGAAGCACCGCCCCCACCCCCATCCTATAGCGAGGCTCTGTCCTTTTGTTCCTCAGGTGTGTTCTGCTTTGGCTCAAGATCTATCCAAACTTGTGGAGAGAAAGAGTCTCTTATCAGTAATTTTGACAATCCCATTTTACTACCTCATCTTGAAATATATTATCTTGAAGAGTAAAGTAAAATGTTTTGTTTCTTATTTTAAAATACTTCCATCGTTTTGTCCTTCAAATGCTCCAGAAATCCCAGCATCCCAGTAACTTCTCGCTCTGGTCCTTTTTTGCCTGAGATCCTACCCCTATTCTTTAGAAGCTGCTCCCCAGGGATGTCTTTCTTTCCTCTGATCTCCCTCCACCACCAGGGAGAAGTCAATCAGAAGCTTTCCAAAGCTTTTCTGAAATGTGAACACATCTGTTAGAACACGTGCTTCGTGGTAGTATAAGTGCACATCTGTATTGGAACACGTGCTTCGTGGTGGTATAATGTGATCATCTCTATTGGAACATGTGCTTCATGTTTGTTTAATGTGAACTTCTCTATTGGAACATGTGCTTCATGGTAGTATAATGTGAACATCTCTATTAGAACATGTACTTCATGGTTGTACAATGGGTGACTTGTCTGCTTGAGATCCCAGAATGAGAACTTCCTGTGGTATGCCCATTGACCTTGGCTCCTCCTCTTGGGCTCATTATGTCCTCTTCTTCCCCAGGCAAAGCATCTGACGTTCTCACAGCACCCCCTTTAGCTTCCAAGGGCTCCCTTATATCAGCCCATATATAATAAGGTTCTCCACACTTTTAATCATTCTACATTCATTCCCCTAAAAATGTTGCTATCCCACAGCCCAATACTAATAGCCAAGCTATGTAACTATAATAGTAACTAGTTAATCCAGTGAAATAATTCATACTAAAGTGTTATTGGGAAATGGTTCAAAATGTATGCTGTATATAATACTGATATACACTTGTATTTGCCTTAAAATGTAACTAGTTGAATCTATGTTTCTAGCTAATCAATATCTTCTGGGAATGGAAACTGCTCCTCTTCCCTAAAATATCACTATATATTATGGGGCTAGTGTGGAGCAAAGCTGCCTCAGATTAAATCTCTGTCACATTCTATATCACCTTGGACATGTTACTTAAACTCTCCGTGCTTCATATATAAAATGAATTTCCTAATAATAAAATAAGGATAAAAATAAGTTGCTTCCTGGTATTGTCCTGATAATTAATTAATTTAATATATGGAGAACAGTAAGAAAGAAGAGAGGCCCTATGTAGTTATAAAGCCTCCTCCTTGCACATTAACCACCTGGTTGTGGAATCATAATTTGGTACAGTGAGAGACTTCGCTTAGGAAAATGAGAATCAATATTTTCCTAAACTCACCATTCCATGACCATGAATTAGATGAAACAAAAAAATTGAACACATCCCATCCTCTAAACATACGTATTCACAAATGCTTATATATATTTATATACACACTGTCCAAGGGTGTGTGTTGCGTTTGAAGAACCCATTGAATTAGCAGTTAGATGTTTGGTGTATGTGTTTGATTCCACCACTTACAAGTCTTGGCGCTCCAATAGATCTCCAGAAACATGGAGCATGACTTCCCTACCGCGTTCACAGGATGTGATGAAGTCATATGGGTGAACAAGCAAACCTTTCATAAGTTGTAAGGTGCAGTGCAGATGTGAGGAATCCTACCATTAGACTGGGAGCTTTTTCAGGGAAGCGGTAGCTCTTGTCACAGTGTCGGTCAGACAGTAAGTGCTTACTCTTAAGGGATGTTGGCACCAGGCTACTACAATATTCAAATTTTTTTTCTGAAGAAGGAAGCTACAAGACTAGACACATACAGGAAGATGGAAACCTTAGGGCAGGGGTGGCGAACAAGTTCAACTACGCACTCAGAGATCGCTCCTCAGAGGTCCCTCCTCAGAAGCAGCATAACAAAATCCAAACTTGGCAAAGAGCCACAGTATACAAAATAATGATAAGAGGCAAAGAGCTGAAATTCATTTTGGCCAGGAGCCGCATGTGGCTCTAGCCGCGTGTTCGCCACCCCTGCCTTAGGGATTTTATACATTCTTTTAATTCTGTGATATTTGAGAATTGCATTGTATGGGAGCTTTTGCTTACGTTGTTTCCTTAGTAACTTTCTGGGGCCTGTGAGGGCTTCTCCTTCATCCCCATGCCATGGGCCTGGGTGTCATTCACTTTAAACCATTGTAGCACTCGGCACATGCTTGTTGATCAAATGGGTGAATGAATGAGTGGATATCATTATATTATTGAATACTTGAAGTATTCCTAATAATTCTGCTTCCCCCCTAACTATTCATCATCTTAAGGGGTTTGGGGGTTTGTTTTGATTTTTATTGAAAGGAGACTAGCATGGAAACAGCAAGTCTTTCTTTAGATTAGTCATGAAAATTATTTTATGTCAAATTGTCCTGTTAAAAAATTCACAATGTTAATTGCTGCTTTCACCACTGTGGTTTGTTTCCTGCTGAAAAATCACAACAGTTCAAATTCTTGTCTGCCTTAGTCCCCTGGCAGTGTTCACTAGAAAACTATAGAGGGTTAGATGTTGCCTCAGAGATACATGGCATTTGGACCTTGGCTAATTGAGGAGAGAAATACTACATTAGTCAAGTTTCATTTTGAGAGCAAAAGAAGAAAATTATGGATGTCATCAATTATATCTGATTTAATCAGCATTGAGCATTTTCAAATTCAGTGGACAGGTTCATCTTCCTAAAATCAATTGAAAATCTAATATATGTACAATGTATATAGGTCAATTGCTTCCAATTATAAATTTCCTTGAACTTAACTTCACACTTAAAAATTGTGGGAGAGAACTTCCCTGGCTCTTACCTAAAATAATTTTCATGCACAGACATTTGGGACTAAATTTAAGTGTCATTTTGGACCAAGAACATGGCATAAATTGAAGTAATATTAGCTTCTCACACAGGTGAAGCATTACTGGTAAAATTTCTCCCCCTATGAGGTTCATTTGGGACTTAAAAATGGCAGTCTGCACTAGCCTGTATATTTTTAACCTTGATACTTAAAGAATATGATTAGGTTTGGGGCCTCTGTCTTTCAAATCTACTTTGAGGTTTCCGCTGGGCACTTTCTACTCCCAAAGACCCACCAGGCCACTGCAGGATTTCCCTGTCTTTGTTAACTAACATTCCTCCCTCTAGTCCAAATAGCTTTTATCAGATCAAGATTCCAAAATTTTTGTGTGATTGTGCTACTCCTATCCTCAAAGACTTTCACGGACAATTGAACTGCTCCAGAAATAAAACCCAAACACCCCTACTTGGAACTGCGGGAGCCCTATGATTATGACATCACCTGTGTTTTAAGTGTAAGCCTACCTATGAAGATCTCTGAAATGAACCTAATGATATGGTCCAATTATACCTACTTTTCCATGCATATATGATTCTCTGCCTTATGTCATTCCATGTAATTCCTCCAAATTAGAATGACCCTATATTTTACTATTGAAATCCTTTAAATACTAATTGTACTCCATTCTTGACCATAATAATCCAGAAAAGATTCCTTCCTTTTAAGAACTATGATAAATCTTTGTGGAATGAGTTTAACTATCTTTTAATTATTGAACAGTGTTCCCTATGTCTTTATTATATTCTTAGGATATTCTGAGGACAAAATGTAGACAGTGGGATTATTTCATCTTGAGATATTTGATACATCTGTTTAGCCATCTGGACCTTTATATTTGTGGGAAGATTTTCAATTAAGGATTAAATTTCTTTAATAGATATTGGGGTATTCAGATTTTCTATTTTCTTTTATCAGCTTTTGCAATTTGTGTTTTTCAAGGAACTTTTCCATTTTATCTTAAGTATTAAATTTATTGTTATCTTTTTTTCTCACTGTGTTTATTTGGAATCTATTTGCTGCAGCCTTTAAATTTGCTGCAGCCTTTAAATTCACTGATTTCTTTCTCTGCAGCATCTAATTTGCTTTTAAGCTCATCCAGTAAATTTTAATTTCTGGTACTGCATTTTTCAGCTCTAGAAATTCAATTTTTTTTTTTTTTTTATCATTTTAAAGTTTTTCTCATTTTGTTCATAATGAACATAGTCATAACAGCTGTTAAGAAGCTTGTCTACTGATTCATGCTCTCAGTAATATCTGAGTCCATTTCTATTGATTGATTTTTCTTATGTTTATGGATCACAGTTTCCTGCTTCTTTCCATGTCTAGTAAATTTTTATTCGATGCTGGACATGTTTAATGTTTTATTGTTAACTGCTTGGGTTTTATCGTCTTCCTGTAAAGTGCACTGAATTTGTTTTGCTCAGAGAGCAACTTACTTGGGAATCAGCCTGATCTTTTCGATGTTCATTTTTAAGTTTAGATCTAGAATATCTAAACTAGAATATCTTCTACTGTTTAGCTATATTAGGCCTTCTCCTAAGTCCTTGATATTTCTCTAATCTTTACTGAATATTCAGAGTGGGCTTTGAGGTCTTTTCACTTTCCTTAATTTGAACTTAAATGCAGTTCAGCTCTGTGCCAACTCTAAATTAATACAACAGAACTGGGCTGCACCTGTGGCTCAAAGGAGTAGTGTGCCAGCCCCATATACCAGAAGTGGCAGGTTCAAGCCTAGCCCAGGCCAAAAATTGCAAAAAAATCCAAACAAACAAACAAACAAACAACAAAAAAAAAAACAGCGGAACTCCATAGTTACCCACCCCCTACATTGACCACCTTCTTAAGTTGGTCTAATTTTCACAAACCAGACATGCACCACACATATGGATCAGTAAGAAGGCCGAGTTTCTTATGTTGACCACCTCTGTGTGTTACAGTGTTATAACCTCTGTGTGTTCTGCTGTAAGTTGTTGAATTTTTATTTCCTTCGTCTCCATCCTGTGAAGTGTTGGCTGGACACAGTGGCTCATACCTGTAATCTTAACACTCTGGGAGACTGAGATGGGTGGATTGCTTGAGCTCAAGAGTTTGCGACCAGCCTGAGTAAGAGAGAGACCCCATCTCTGCTAAAAATAGAAAACTAGCCAGGCATTATGGCAGGTGCCTGTAGTCCAGAGTACTCAGGAGCCTGAGGCAAGGGGATGGCTTGAGCCCAGGAGTTTGAGATTGTTGATTCATGATGATGCCGTGGTACTCTACCAAGGACCACAGAGTGACACTCTGTCTCCTAGAAGAAAAGAAAAGTTTGTGAAGTGTCCTATATGTGCACAGCTTTATTTCTCCAAAGAACCAAATAGAACTTTGTGTGGATCCCAAGATCATTTGCTCTGCTTAGTCTTTTCTCTCCATTTTCAGTTTTGCTATTCCCAACACCTCAACTGCTCCCAGCTCTGATTAGTGAGATTTCTATCTTTTGCCTGGATCCCTTTTTCTGCCTCTGTCTCTGCCAGAAAGCTGTGGTGATCACAGGGACTGTGTTTTTTGTTTCTCTTCTTTCAGAGATTACTGTCTTGCACTGCTCTTGTCTGATGTCTTAAAGCATTATTTCGGGAGGGTTAGTCTGGTATCAGTAGTGCTATGATGTCCAAAAGTGGGGACATATATTCCCAAAATACAATTATTATAGTCAGAATTTTTTAAATTGAAGGAATTTTATTGTATTTTATTATAGAAAATATAATTTCTAAATCAATTTTCTATTTAGCTTATGCAAATACATTTTTATTCTAGGGCAAATGCACTCTCTTGAAAGAGTTATTACTATGTAAGTTTTAGAATTGATGACATGATCCATTGATAAGATTGGTGCATATTAAATTTTACTGGTCATAGCCTCTGCAATTTAGCATACTAATTTGCTCTGGCAAAGTTTACCCCTGACATAATTATGGCCAAGACAATGTTACCATTCAGTCCTTATCTTATTTAATTTTAAAATTGGTTTGTTTTTTTTTCCGTCCCTTCTGGTTCATGACTCTCTGTGGTAGTCTTCTTTCTTATTTAAAAGTTCTTCTTTGAAAATCTCTCTTCTTCTAATAATGACTTGAGTGTTTGTGTTGTCTGGGAGTCTGCTATTGGGACTTTTTCCTCCTAAAAGGAGGGGCACAGTCACTACTCTCTGTGTCAACTGATCACCTGTGCTAATGACTCCAAAATGTTGCAGACAAATCTTCTGATTCAGCTTAGATTCGTCTTTCCCGAGCTTGAGGTTTATGTACATCAAGTGCCTACCCCTGGGATGTGTCTCAGACATTTCACATGTCCAGAACAGACCTCATCATCTACCTTTCCTTTTGCGGTCTTCATTTTGAAATGCACCAAGCTATTCGTGCCCCAAAGCCAAGGGTTACCCTATGCTTGTGTCTTTCTTCCAACCCACTTGTTAAATAATCTCTAGTTCCTATGAATTACATCTTCCTGAACCCCCACTTTCCATCCTGACTCAGGCCTTTCTCTAGTTACATCTTATCACAGCAGTAGTCTGAGCAGTCTTCAAATGCATATTGTTTTCACGCCCTCTGATGTCACCCTTCACCTTGCAGCCATTCTAAAAATCTAAGGAAATTTGATGAAATGTGACACTTACCTGTTCAAAATCGTCCATTTTCCCTTCGCCTGAGGATAAAGGACAAAAGTCATGTTCCCAAGTATGGCACAAAAATGCTGTCTACTGTGATCCTGTTCCTATGCTACAGAGAAGCCACGCTTACCTTCGTTAATGGTAGATTGCTGAAATACCTCTACATTCTTTTGATTTTTTTTCTTCCTACTCTATTCTCACTCCCAACACGTGCATAGTACGGGCACACAGTGGTTATGTCAGGTGAACAAATGAGTGAACGGAAGGCTGTAGAAGAATTACTGTGAACATTCAGAATAGACAATGGACTTTTCTATGTCATTATACTGAACATAATAAACATTCTAACATTCTTAAATTTTATTACAATTTTAATAATAATTGCACTTCCTTAATATCAATTTGGCCCAATAAAAACATTTGAACAATTCAAACAAACTTAGACTATTGGCACATATTATAAACACGATTCTGTTGTACAGTTGGTTGGAGACAAGAGAAGCTGATGAAATGGAAACCCTTTATCATATGTATATGTAGTTTTTGTACTTACATCGATAACATTTATTATCTTGTATATTGTACCTTGTATCTCTTGTAATTGCAGAAGTCAAATGTGACTTGAGTATTATAATTTTAATACCTATTTTTCCTTTTTTACATGCATATACATTTGGGGGCACTTTTTGCATATATATGTGTGTGTGTGTGTATTATCATTCATAATGAACGTTATTCCATTGCTAGTGTATTTATATTTCTTAGGATCATTTTTGGAGTGCTTGCTTTTCATTATTTTGAAATTGAAAATGTGGAATCTGTACTGGGTACAGTACCCAAATTGGTCCTAGATAAGTGTATTCTAAACACTTATCTAGTGTTTAGAGAATTTGATTTGATCAGAGGTTCTAGAAGAATGTGTTAAACATAGTATCTTTCTCTTCCCCATCTTTCTTTTCTCTTCTCAATTGAAGAGAAAATGTGTTAGTCTGGTTATCAGTGACTAGATCATTTGGTCTGTTTATTCTTTCTCTTCCTTCTTAAATAAAGAGAAAACAAAGATGAGGAAGGTATATTTTCACTTTCTCAGAAATGCCTTTAGAATAATATCTGGCAATCATCAATATGAAGTTTAAGATCTTCATTTCAGAAGCTGTAATATAGTCTGGAAGGAAAATCTGGCTTAAATAGTCAAATAATTTTTTAATTAAAAGCTTCCCTTCTACTGGTACACAGTTAAAAATAAAGAAAAATCTAAAAAGTGAAAAGATACAGAGATACAGAGGGGACAGAAAATATCAAGGAATATTAGTGTTTATCATTGAAAGCAGGTGAAAGGAAACTAACCACAAACCCAGTTCCTGCTAGGAACATATTGGCTATTCCAAGATCAAATGTGAAAGGCAACGTGCTCTCACAGGTCAGTTTGAGCCATCTGGAGAATCACTGATGTACTCTCTGCACTACGGTAAATTACAATTAAAGCTGGTTCCACAAATAAAGGGGAAATGGAGAATAAGGACAAGAAAGAAAGAAAAACAGAGACATACGCACCTCCCTTTAGTTACCTAAGGAGGATACTCGAGCACTTGGTTCTGTTCTACAGTTGCGTGAAGGACAGAAAAAAGAAATTAAGAGATTCTGGCATGGAGATCATTCCACCACATTAGCTTAACTGTGAATTTAATATGAAATGATGATTGTTGCTGAGATCTGACACTCATTAATATGGGCTGCAGGAAAGAATTGGTAAAATTGCAAGAGGGACTTTTAGGGCAAATCCAGTGAGCTCGGAACAAAGGCAGGGAAGGAGAGAGAGTATCGGGCCCCTTCCTTTTAAACGACGTTGACTTTTTTCCAAAAGGCACACACAATAACAACATAGCACTTTCTGAAATGAACAAAAAGACAACTGCTTATGATAAACTAGCTCACCTTGACAAGCCATGAAATTCTAGATTAAAAATGAATACAATTCATGATGCTGAAGCAGATTCTGGGCAGCAGCGTCTGCTTTCTCAGACAGGACTTCATGTTACCAATTACCAGATTGGTACAGGTGGGATAATATTTTCAAAACACTCACTGTAAGAATAGAAAAGGCTATAACCTTGGCAAGAATCACCTTGATGAGAACAGGCCTGCAATCATGCATGGCCCTCCCTGTGCTTGTTTTCAAGGCAGACTCACTGTCCAGATGTCTCAGTGGGATATTGCCCCCAACATCTGGAATAACTGTCATGCTATCTTGTTAATCATACATCCAATAATTTTTCTTGATAATTATGGAAATGGAAAATCTTTTGTTTTTGGAGGGGCATGAGAAAAGAAGAAAAATAAAGAGGAGACTGCAAAACCAGCAGACTTTTTTTGTTGTTGAGACAGAGTTTTACTTATTAACCCTCGGTAGAGTGCTATGCTGTCACAGCTCACAGCAAACTCCAAATCCTTGGACTTAGGCAATGCTCTTGCCTCAGCCTCCTGAGTAGCTGGGATTACAAGTGCCTGCCACGACGTCTGGCTATTTTTTTGTTGCAATTTGGCTGGGGCTGGGTTTGAACCCACCACCCTTGGTATATGGGGCTGGCGCCTTACCCACTGAGCCACAGACGACTTTAATATAGCCCTCAAACCAAATAAACATTTCTAACTGTGGTTAGTGGAGACAAAAAAGACTATTATAACTTTGTAACAGAAATAGTTATTATTAATTGAAACCATGTATAAAGCTGGCAGGCTAAAAGCTTTATAGATTCTATTTTTTAAAATATAGGTAGATATTGTCACCGTGCCTTACAGATGAAGTAACAGGTTCGGAGAAACTATGTGGCCAAGGGATCTTGGTCAATAATTAATGTAAGTGGGATTCACATTCAATTGAATCTAAACTTGTACTCTGGACTTTATAATACATCACCTCTCCTCTGAATCTTATAGATTGTTTACAATGAACAAGTATATCACATAGAACTAAAAATACTTACAAAATCAAAGATAAAATTTTGAGATCTAATTCTAAACTCATACTTCGAATCATAATAACATAGCGTTTTACAGTTTCTGAAACATTGTCACAAATGAATACTTTAAAATAACATCTCACAGTTCCTGAAACATTTTTACAAACCTGAGATCATTTGATCTTTATAAATTCCAGTGAGATGATGGGCTAAGCTATATATTTTTTTTCTCTTTTCTAGAGAAGAAGTCTAGAACTCAGCTCAGGTGATTTATGTGTGGTTCTAAAACTTGCAAACTGAGATTTGGTTGCAGGCCTTAAGATTCTCTATCCTACATGCCCTCTCATTGTTCTGGTGCTGTAAATGGCAGAGTAGTGTAGTAATGGTTACTGATACAGAATCACTTATAGCAGCTGTTCTCAACCCGTGGGTCACAATCCACAGGAAGGAACTGCATTCTAGGGCCATAGCATTAAGAAGGTTGAGAACCACTGACTTATAGATTTGAGTCTTACTCTGGATTTCCTCAAGTAATACTAGATTTAGATTTAGTAATACCAGATTTAGTTCATGTTTCATTAAGGCTTAGCCAATCCAATTTTCTTCAAAGCCCAAGTTTCAGCCTACGTAACAAGTTGTAATGACTGAAATTATTACTAATAATTACAACTAAGTGCTGACATCTAGAAAGTGTCATCTGAAAAGCACAAATGCTTTATCTCCAACAAACATAGAGTCATTCAAGGGTGAACTAACAATTACTCTGGTATTTCTGAATGTCTTCAGTATAATTCAGTGTGTGCTTATTCTGAAGATCATTTCTCCAACAAGAGCAAATGGCTCAACAAGATAGATTCTTCTTCAGCTGGTGAAATCCAGCTGGTTGGCATACTGTAGGCACTCAGTAAATGAATGTCAACAACATCAATGAGTAGATGATAAAGCAGCTTGACCCACTGAAATCACTCCCTGTCACATCTTCAGGGTTTTTTTCCATTTTCTAATGAAGTAATGTATAATATTTTCAATCTGATCAGGAGTCAGAACATTAATGAAGCTGTGCGTATCTGTATGTGCAGAGTATGAGTCACGCAATTAAGTCTGAGAGCTCATCCTAGGCAAGTGCCACATACTTTACTGCTGATGATCACTATGGATGCCAGATGGCCAAACTGATTAAGGAAGCAACTAGTTACAAGCAATTTATAAGACCTTAAACCTATTATAGCCAACCTTGAATTCTCTGTATTGTACAATGACCTCTTTCTCAGGACTCTGATTTCAATCTTACTCTTCTGTGATGAAAAAAAAAAAAAAAAATCCTCATTTTCATTCTGCTTTGTAAGGAATTTCTTTACCCTTTTCTATGCTTATCAGCATATCGCCTTTAAAAGCAGCTTAGTAGACCAACTGTGACCTTTCCAATTGAAAGGAAACATTTTCCATTTTATCAACTGGAGGTTGTGGCTTTTGGCATGAAATTACCCCCAAGTGATTTATTAATCTTAACATCTTAACACAGGCTCACTCAGACCCACCTAACTGATGAGTTCTCAGATAACAAAGAAAAAGACCATTTCAGAATAGAAATAACAGCTCCAACTCCGAGCTGGATAAGCCTAGCAAGTTTTCATTGGATCATACCAGATGACTCACTTTACAGCAAATTCCAAGTCTGTAGCCAGAAAATTTGTGAGTCTGAGTCAGACAGAGAACCTTAATAAAAGAGGAGCCAGTTCCACTCCACGGGGCTGTGAAAACACAGGCCCTCAGAAACTGGTTTCTGAATTGTCTTTCTGGGAATGTCTAGCTGTTGCAGGAGCTTGTTCCTCCTGCAGAATCTTCTGTGCCTTCCTGGGAGGGCCATGCGGCATGGTTTGCTGTGCTTTTGTCCTTTAATCACTTGTGAGGCAATGCAGGGTAATATTATTGTATCATCTAGCCAGCTGACAAGAAGAGATTAAAAATTATTTCAGCAGCAATACATTTAAACTCCAAATTAGTCCCTGGCACTGCAGTGACCTCCAATGAACCCTTGCTATGTGACTCAGAAGGCAGATGAAGCCAAGTTAGAGCTAAGATGGATTTTGAGAAAAGGCAAATTCTGATTTTTCTGCCTCACTGGTTCAGTATCTGCTGCTGACCCAGAGCAGCCTGACACCGAGCGAGGATCATAAAGTATGTTGCTAAAAAAGCTCAGAGGAAATTTATTTTAAATGAGAAGAGCCACTGTGCATGGTGATTTAACATCCAAATGGTCGCCAAGGGTCTCCAAGGAATACCGGCTCTCTTTTTGAGCACTTACCGTGTGCCCTTGCCACGGAAGGGGAAATCCAAGTTAAAAGGGTCGCCTCCAAGTTTCCTTCCTCCTTTGCTTCCTCCATGCAGCAAGTCGTAGTTTTGTAATTTGAATTCAAGTCTGGTGATTTACATTAGCATATCATGCTGCTGGTTACCAAGAAAATATGCCTGCAGAAAAAAAAGCAAAACAGGAGCCAGGAGCATGTTCACGGTCATTAGGCTTACATCATGAGCATGAGTCAGCAGTTGGGAGATTGCTAGGCTGGGTGGAAGCTGCGGGGGAGCCAGCAGGGCTCTCAGGAACACTCCAGACTGCCTGGCCAACCGCGCCTTACCTCATCCTTCCTCCCAGCCTCCACCCCTGGCTAAGGAAGGGGCTGAGACTCCTGTGACATGATGCAGAAAGTCCTTATTCCTGCAACATCTGCTTACCCCGACTCCTGTAACAAACATTGACCAGCTGTAAAGGCAGAGGATGTGTTTGACAGTGGTTATGTATGAATCTTTGAAAGAAAGAGAAATTAAACAGATTAATTTACTCTGATTTGCTTTAGACATTTGATACGATGGCCGTTTGACTGTGATAGTAGCAGCATGGTTGATTTATGCCAGGATGATAAATATACTGGAGCTGGAAGATACTTTTAAACCCCTGTAATGCTAGCAGTAATCTAGATAATTGACAGCCTGTCTTGTTCATTCCTATACCTTCCGTTCGTAAGACAATGCCTGCCCTGCGGTACATACTGAGAAGATGATTTATGAATGAAGTCTGTCTGGGTGTCTTCCCTTTGTCCTTGGGTGACAGCAGCTCTCTGTGTGTTCATTCCACAAGATGTGGAGGTGATGTCATGGCTAGCTTTATAAAGCACCGTAGCATTCTGCAAGCAGTTTTCCATGAGCTTACTGAGCTCTCATTAAACACCCTCTACCTCTCCATTTATCAGATGAGAAAAGTAAGACACAGGCAGGTCTGGTGACTTACCCAGAGTGAGGAGCGCCACTTGATGGTAGAGCCAAGTGGCCTGAGTATTTAGGGTCTTCCCAGGTTCGCACTCCCTGACAATTAAGACTATCAGTTGAAAATCTGTCTCCTATCTTCACTTTGGGTGAAGACTTTGGGTTACAGTATCATATGTCATGGAGTCTGTAATCAAGGGCAAATGTCCATTTGACCCCCCTATCAGTTATGAACCCTGTAGAAAGCTTCATTGCATTTGACATCCTTGTAAGGGATTAGAAAGTTGAGAGCAGGTGGCTTTAGGAGTGAAGCCTTCAGGAAGGCTGGAACAGAGGTGGGTGGTGTTGAGGAGGCACCATACATGAAGGACCCCTGGGCGTTCACGTGAAGGAGGTAGGCAGTGCTTGGGGCCAGACCCACCTGCCTCTGCCTTCTTTCCCTCCCAAATCTGTGTGGGTCGTCATCTTCCTGTGGCTTTTTCAGGGATTCCCTAATGCCCTCAACTTAATGCTGATGAGATTATTTAGATGACTCTACACAAAGTCAGAATGCTCCTTTTAATGATATACTATTGATTTCCTTGATGCATTGGGGTCACATGGTAAAATGGAAATTTTTATTTCCTTTTAAGTCAGGTGGCCATACTTTTTGCTTTCTCTCAAGAAGAACACTGACCACTGAGGTGCCCCATGATCGATCTGTATATTGAAAACTGCCTTCACTACATGTCTTTTTCATTTTAGAAAAAAATTAATGTATTTTGTATATATCAATGGAATTTTCAGAATATTATCTGAGGATAGCACAACACTGTTAAGAGACCAGACTTCTTATAGGTGAAGAGAGAAATAAAATATTATGAAGCTAAAGGCTTTACTCATGAAGGTAACTACTCTCAATCTTTTGACTCCTTAGGACAGCGGTTCTTCACCTGTGGGTCGTGAACCACAGGAACCGTATTAAAGGGCCATGGCATTAGGAAGGTTGAGAACCACTGCCTTAGAACAATCTGATTTAACACGTACCTTTATTTTAACTATTAGCAGCAAACCCAATTTTATATACTGTGATTATAAATTATTGAAAATGTTATTAAAAACAGAAAAGTATATATATAAAAGTTATCCAAGGAAAAGAAAAAGCCACAATTTGTGTACATTCCTTAAATGTTTATAAAGTAGAAATTAAAGCAGAAATATATGTTTATATGCTTGCTTATGAAATATTTTTGTCAAAAAGAACTGAATAGATTAACTATAACTGCCTTTACTGAACCCAATTTAAAATTCCAAAAAAAAAGGGGGTACCACAATGTAGGATTCATCATGCCAAATGGAAATAATTTGGGGACAGACTGTGATGGCACAACCTCATCCAAGTTTACTTCAGGGCACACGTGCACTTGGCCAGGCACGCTGGGTGGGGCACAGCCTTGCTGCTTCTCGTCCATGAAGGCTCTTCTCTCAGGCACTCCAGCAAAGCAAGTATGGACACTTTCCTAGTTTAAATGGACTTTCTACAGGAAATGGGCTAAGTTGACCTTCTAAAATGGTAGCGGCTTTCATATAGTTTAAGGTCTGATAATGATAAGGAGAAAATTGTTCAATTCAGTTTCAACTTCTCAAAAATCACACTTTCCAAAATAAGGACTATGATCCCTCCAGAGTAGAGGAAAATGCAGAGGGGGGACCTGGTGCCCAGCTGTGGGGACCACAGGGAGGACACGTATGTAGCCTGAGAAGACACGTGTTTCTTTTCAAATGGTCCTTCACACCTGTCGGGAACACCTACTTTGGAGGAGGTGAGGTGACCAACCTATGAGAAATGACTTAGTCCCAGTCAGAAAACATCAGATAAGGCTGCATAATATTCTGTTTTCATGTTTACGTGGATGGAGCTGGAACATATTCTTCTTAGCAAAATATCTCAAGAATGGAAGAAAAAGTATCCAATGTACTCAGCCCTACTAGGAAACCATTCATATGAAAGCTATAACCCAATTATAGCCCAGGAGCAAGGCGATAGGGGAGAGGAAGGAGAGGGAGGGGGGTGATGGGTAGAGAGAGGGTAATTGGTGGAACCACATCTATGGTGTATTTTACAAGGGTACATGTTAACATGGTAAATCTACTAAGTGTAGAATATAAATGTCTTAACACAATAACTAAGAAAATGTGGTGAAGGTTATGTTAACCAGTTTGAAGAAAATATTTCAAATTGTATATAAAACCAGCATATTGTACCCCATGATTGCATTACTGTACACAGCTATGATTTAATTTTTTTTTTTTAGTCTCCTTATTCTCTTTTAAATACCTTAGGAAATGCATAAACATCTCTGTAATTCCTAAAGTGGTTTTTGCTTTCACTGTTTTTCTTAATCAGTTAGCTAGAGATTTATTAATTTTTATCAATCTTTTCAAATCACTTTTAGATTTATTGATTTTTCTTATATTTTTGTTCTCCATTTCATTTATTTCTGCTTGTCATTATTCTCTAACTCTGAGTTATTTTGCTTTTCTTTTTTTAGCTTCTTTACTTGAAATATTAAGTAACTGTTTTAAGACAATTTTTCTTTTTTATTATATCAATATAAACTATTCTCTTTGTAAACACTAGGTTAGCTGCACCCCCAAAATGTGGACATATTTCCATGATCCTTAAATTCAAAATGTTTTAACTTCACTTGTTTGGTGACATGTTGGTCATTTAGTAGTATATTGGTTAATTCACTAATGTTTTAGAATTTTTAGCTTATTGTTATTTATGTTTGTGTTGTGTTTAATTCCATTAATTTCAGAGAATATGCTCAGTGTGTTTTGGTGTTTTGAGATTTACTGAGGTTTGTTTTATGAAGCCTTATATGCTCTATCTTGGTGGATAGTTTATACTCACCTGACAAGAATGAGTCTTTCACATTTGTTCAATATTGCTTTATAAAGGTCAATTCAATCAATTTGTTTGACAGCATTTTTCATTTTCTAAATCAACATTGAATTTTTATCTACTTTTTCTATCATTTACTGAAAATCATTAGACATGATTGTAGATTTGTCTATTTTTCTCTTTAGTAGGGTTGGTTTTTGCTTCCTGGAGTTGAAGCTATGCTTGTAATTGCATATACATTTAGTTTTGATTTTGTCTTTTAGATGATTTCATCTTTTTATTACTTATTTCTAGTAACACTCTATTTCATGTCTTTTCTTCCTTGGCAATTTCATTGTATTTATTTATTTTAAATAATTGCTATTAATATGATTTTTAATCAAAAGTCATTATCATATTCATTTATGGGATACAATGTTATGGTTTGATATATGCATACAATGTGAAGTGGTTAAAACAATCTGATTAAAATATCTATTACCTAACTTATTTACCAGTGTTTGTAAGGAGATGTTTGAAATTTAGTTATTTAAATGTATACAATACATTATTGACTATAGTCACTCCTGTACAATAGATGTTAAATTATTTCCTCCTATTATTTTATGAATTTTATTTTTAATTGACAAATAATAATTGATAATAATGATATATATTTATGGGGTACAGTGTGATGTTTTGATATATATTTAAAATGTGGAATGATTAACTTGGGATAATTAGTAGAATCCATAACCTCACATCTCACATATTTATTATGTTTCTGTGATGAAAACATTTAATACCTTCTTCTCCAGAAATTTACAATGCATTATTGTTTATTATAGTCACTATTCTGTGTAATTGATCACTAAAGCTTATTTCTTCTGTCTAACAGAAAATTTCTACCTTTCATCAACATCTTTTTCCCCATCCACTCCCTCCCCAAGCCTCTGAAAATCACATTCTTCTCTCCTCTGCTAAAGTTCAGCTTTTTCCACCAAAATATTGGGGATCTACATGTTTTGTTTACATACTTTGTTTTTTGTTTTTGTACAGATTGAGTCAAAGTTGTAAGTGTGCTCTTCACCCAGATACTGTGCACTGGACCCAATAGGTGTGAACTTACCCACCTCCTTCTTCCCCCTCCCCCAGCATGATTTTCATTGAGATTTACTTCCATATGTGCACTTAAGTATTGATTGATCAATTCCAATTTTATGTTGAGCACATGCAATTGTTTTTCGATTCTTGTGATGTTTCACTTAGAAGAATGGTCTCCAGTTCCATCCAAAACTGTCATAAAAGATTACTAGTACTCCATGGCATGCATATACCACATTTTATCAATTCATTTATGTATTGGTGGGCATTTGTGTTGTTTCCACATCTTTGTAATTGTGAATTGTGCTGCTATAAACATTGGAGTGCAGGTGTCCCTTTTATAAAATGACCTTTTCTCCTTTGGGCATACACCCCACATTAGGATTGCTAGATCAAATGGTAGGCCTTCTTTACATTTGTTGAGGTATTTATGTTTTGGTTTAAGCTTATTATTAATGTTCTATTTTTCCTCTCTTTTTATTCCTCATTTTATTTCTGTATTTTTTTATTAATAAATTTTTTAGTAATTTTTTACTTCCTTGTGCTGCTTTTATTAGCTATTCATCTAAATTTAGTTTTAGTATATTTTAGTGGTTGCTCTTGGGACTTCCATATGGTCCCTTGATTTCTTTCACTCTATCTTGAATTAATATGGAATTACCTCATGTAAATTGTAAAATCTTTATGGCAGAAAATTTTCACTACCCTATAGAGGAAGGCATTAAAGTAAATGGCCTATGATCCATTTCTTTTAGGAGGGGGAAACTCCCAGGGAACAGAAAAACCAAAGGAGGTGACCTAGTATAGGCCTCTGAAGAATTGAACATCTGAATGGATACTAGTGATATTTGCTAGGAAGGAGTGGCCTTATATACTAAATAACATTTTTAGAACGTCCCTGAATAAAGAATTGATTATACTTAATAAATCCAGACTTTATAGTTCATGACTCTCTAAAAAATGTTATGTAAGATACATAATGTGCTGAAGTATAAAATGAGATACTTCTTAAATTAAATATTAACCCTGCTATGTGAAGTAACTGCAAATATCACAAAAATCCTCATTCATTATTCCTGATGCACTTTGATGGTCTTCATATCAAGTACAACTTGATCTCATTCATATTATAAAGGACCTGGGTTTCAATGGAAATCCAGAGAAATATTTATTTTCTTTTTGGAAAAACTTCAATGCTTTGTCTCCTTGGGGTGAGTTTCTGCTAAATATCTCTGCTTAACTCTTTCAGACTTCTAATTGTCACTTTTCCTTAGGTTCCCAGAAGCCACCACTGCTAAAACCTTGGCAACTGTTCAAACTTACAACCTTCCCTATTAATGAAGACATTTTTGATGTGATGTGTATACAAACAATTCAGTAATTGCCGTGATTATAATCTGCTACTAAGAAGCAAGTTATCTAATCACAATTGTACAGGAATGAAGTTGATAACTTATTTCCCTACCACCACCACCACCATATGCTGTTCACCATTCATTCTTTACTTGGGAAATAGGCAAGTTATGAGCAGGGATTATAAAGCATCACTCAAATAGAAAGAGTCTTTGGTGGATTTCTAAAGGGTCAAGATGCCTTCAGCGGTTCTCAACCTGTGGGTCGCGAACCCTTTTTAACAATGAAAGTACATTACGGCATTAGGAAGGTTGAGAACCACTGCTTTATATGGTAAAGCTAAATTTCCAAAACAAAAAGTGTTTCTTAAAACCTATGGATCTTTGTACTGCATTAACAATATCTATCTTTAATAGTCTTCCCTTCAGCCTGTAATGAACAATAGAAGAGTTATGTAAGGACCCATCCCCCCATCTCAAGTACAATTTGATCTAATGCATATTATGGAACTGCCAACAAGATTCATTCTTCTTCACTTTGTTTAAATTAACCAGCCTGGCTGATTTCATAACATGCTTGGGAGAAACTTTTTCCCAGCTACAGTGTAGATAGTAGCATGTTTACTTCTTGTTTGAATAACTCTACAATTAGACTAGCCAAGCTACTGACTATAACTTTTTCCCAACTACAGTGTAGACAGGAGCATTTTTACTTCTTGTTTGAATAACACTACAATTAGACTAGCCAAGCTGCTGACTATAATTGGATCTAAGGGACATCATCCCTGGAGTTTCCGAATTTGTAACACTGTATAAATAGATTTCTAAATCTAATTTGCTTATAGCAGTCAAAAACTTTTCAAAAGATACATATAACTTAAATTGTCTTAAGAGTGTCATTGGCTGGTTCTTTGTAGCACAGACATCAGGACAACTACAGAAATATGAAAGAAAGATCTACCATGAGTAAGAGGGTATCTGTCACCATTTTCCTGGGTTTGAGAAGGAAACTGGGCTTGTGTCTAAATGTTCTAGGTCTGTTGATTTGTTGCTGTAGAAATCTACATTTTTTCATTCACTGAGACTTCCTGATTATTTTGTACATATCTTTAGCAGTGGTAAGAGAAACTGTGAACTTGAAATGCAGAATAGTTCCTAAATAAGAACCAGAGAAAGAAAATAATTTCAATGGTCCAGAAGTAAATAGATGATATTGCCATAAATCATTTAAAAACTGATTGGTTTGGAAAAAAACAAATAAATTTTGTTTGGAATTGGTTTGGAAAAATATTTACTTTTTTTTTTACTCATTGTCTTATGAGTATTTAGTTAATATTGCCAAAAGAAGGTCTCACAGAAAAACTAATATTTTCAGTATTTATCAGTTGACTTCCTGCTTAAATTTTCTTTATTAAAGACAAATTCCTTGTAACATCTACTATTATTACTAACCTAGAAAGCATTTGTGAATAGACCACAAGTTCATAAAAAGGAGGGTCCTTTGTTTTATATGCAATGTGATAGTAATTGATCTATCCATGTATACAGATGAACATGACATAATAAAATGTTTCAGGGAAATTGGACAGATTTTTTCTTCCTGGGATTTTCCCACTACCCCAAATTGGAGGCCACCATTTTTGTGCTGTGTCTGCTGATGTACCTGATCACCTTGCTGGGAA
>CAUYPK010020411.1:0-27520 GCA_963574355.1 Loris lydekkerianus | reverse complement strand
TTTCTTTCTTTCTTTCCTTCCTTCCTTCCTTCCTTCCTTCCTTCCTTCCTTCCTTTCTTTTTTAAGGCAGAGTCTCACTCTTAGCTCACAGTAACCTCAAACTCCCAAGATCAGGTGATTCTTTTGCCTCAGACTCCCAAGTAGCTGGGGCTATCAGCAGTTGCTCCAATACCCAGCTAATTTTTCTACTTTTAGTAGAGACAAAGTCTCACTCTTGCTCAGGATCGTCTTCATCTCCTGAGTTCAAGCAATCCACCTTCCTCAGCCTCCCACAATGCTAGGATTTCAGGTATGAGCCACTGCACCTGCCTGGTTTCTCCATTCAGTTATCCCTCCTTCTGTCAGTCCCAGGAGCTACCTTGTAGCCTTTCAATAAAATTATCCATGGCACTCTACCCAGGAGGACAGCTTGAAACTCTGTCTCAAGACAAAATTATTTTCTCCTTATAACAACTAAATTTTTGTCACTTTCAAATAAGAACCTTGATGGATATTTCACACACACACCTATCTTTATTTAAAAATATTGTTAGCTAACATTAAATGAGCATTTACTGAAGGGCAAGCATTATGCTAAGACTTTATATGCATCTTATGTAATTCTCATAACCACCCAATGAAAAAATGTACTATTATCTGCATCCTACAGATGAAGAAACAAAACACAAAAGGTTCAATGTAGTGCCCTGGGTCACATGGCTTGTTAAATACTAGAGATAAGATTTAAATGCAGGGAATTTTATTCCAGAGCACCTCATACTTGTCATAATAACATATTGTCTTACTCTCCTGAGTTTAACTCTGCCTTCAAATCCTATGTTCTCTGAAATCTCAATTCTCACTTCCTCCATGGAACCTTCCTGTCTGCTCAGCACTCACAGAAGGGTCCTCTTCTCAACTCCCTCAGCACCCACTGTCAATACCAAGTAATTCCACACTTAGGTACTGTGCTGTTATTTCAATGACAACATGCTGTGCTCCAATACACTGTGCTAGTATTTAGTAGTTTTTTACAGATTCATTTCTTCTCAATGTATTTTTGCTCCCCTAGAACAACCTAATACTTCTTTTGTATGCCACTTAGCAACAAAGGGTTAGGCTAGAGTGAGTGTTGTACGAGGCCCTAGGTGTCTGTTTGTGGCATGGCAGGGCTTAATGAAGACTAGGGACTCCTGTTTTGAAGGTTCATTCTGTTAGACCCCAGCTAAATTTTCACTACTAACCAGACCTTCCATCTGATCCTGCAATCTCATTAGCAGATGTCTACCCAGAAGAAAGAAAAAATCCTACCATAAGGACATTTGCACTAGAATGTTTTTCACAGCTCAATTTACAATAGCAAAGATGTGGAAACAACCCAACTGCCCATCAGCCCATGGGTGGGTTAATACACTGTGGTATATGTGTACCATGGAATAGTATTCAGCCATAAAAATATGGAGACTTCAAAGAGCTCACAGTAGACCTTCCATTTGATCCTGCAATCCCATTACTAGATATCTACCCAGAAGAAAAATGATCATTTTACCATAAGGACATTTGTACTAGAATGTTTATTGCCGCTCAATTCACAATGGCCAAGATGTGGGATCAACCCAAGTGCCCATCAACCCATAAATGGATTAATAAATTGTGACATATGTATACCCTGGAACACTATTCGGCCATAAAAAATATGGAGACTTTACATCTTTTGTATTAACCTGGATGGCAATGAAGAACATTCTCCTTAGTAAAGTATCTCAAGAATGGAATAGGAAGCACCATATGTACTCAATACTAATTTGAAAATAGTAGGTGAACATAGATACATATGAGAAAAAAACACAAATTCAAGAAGGGGATGGGGGGAAGAAGAGGGGGCCTGTTAAGCTCCCATCCAATGGGTACAATATAGGGGTACAGGGCTCACCTCCTGAGGACTCGACTACAATTCAAACATTACCTAACAAATGTGAACAATGTAACCAACTTTATGTACCCTTATATTAATCAGGAAAAAAAGGGGTGAAAATTCTTCTAAAGTAGGTATCTATTTATTGTGATGTGTGTTTAGATTAGTTAGATTTGTCCCTTGTGATACAGATGCTGCTATAGTTGAGTATTTGATGTCAGTTTTTCTAGTTCTTCCTGGGCTGGCTGATAGAGCCAACTTTCTGTTTCTTTAATTGTGAGAGAAACTTTTAAGCTGTGTGTTTGCTTCAGTTTTTATCTGTGTCAATAGGGTGCTTACCGATGCATTTGCCCAATTAAACTAACATTTGTTCCTGGAAGGGAATCACTTCCATTTTTGATATGGCCGTAGACTGGATGTGTCAAGCTTTTATTTGAGGCACGGGGCCAAATAGTTTAAGAACTTTTACCTGTGCCACAGCCAAGAGACTGGTGTTCTTTTGTCTAAATAAGTGAACTGTTCCCTAGAAAGATTGAAAACTCACTGGCAGAGGGAAACTTTGTAATAATTTGGCATCCCTTTTACTTTGTTTTCTTGGCTTTGGAGGAATAATACAAAAAGTGCTTTAGATTTTTAAGCTTCCGGGATCCTTAGACGCTTCTAGCATTTGTTCACTGGCATACGCGTCCTCTCCGGTTCACTGATCCTATCTATATGACACGAATCATGTTTTAACTTTTTAATATTTGACAATCTCATGGCATTTAAAGATGAAGAAATGCATACATTTTCACAAGGCGAGGAAGCAACGTGTGGGTTTGCCAATACCACATGTGGTAATGTACTTAAGAAACCTGCTGTTCTCGAAACAACATGTTTGACAAGAGTGCTGGGCCCGTACGTAGCATGTATTCAACTCTGATTTCTAAGGTCTGGGATTATCATTTTACTTGATCTCCAACCCTGTTGTTTTCTTTTTCTTTTGTTCTTGGCACCTGAATAGGCCTGACTGCTGAAAGTTCTGGATAATATGGCCCTGAACGCCACTGTGTTCTGCCAGATCACCAACATTCAAGGGAGGTCAATGTAAGTCTCTATTTATTTTTAAAGGCACTATTTGGCTTATATGACTCAGAGAAACATGGAAAAAACATATCATACAAGTCAGGTTCTGAAAAAAAAAAAAAAAACAACCAACAAATATGTCACATCTGTCTTCAGCCTGGATTAGAAAACAGGAAACTACAAACCAATCAATATTTGTCCCTTCAAAGAAAATATATTTAAAAAAATAGTCCCTGAAATGTGGCAGGTCGTTTTTAGAAGCCACTGGAAGCTTGCTTTAATCATCCTGATGAAATGGGATAGAAATGGTTTTTGGAATATGGCCACTGCCTCCTGTGTCTGCTAGTGATGGTCATCTGGTTATCTCAAGGGAAGATGCTAGCCTGGGCAATGTTTGACACCACTTATGCAGTTGGAGGTCTCTAAGTCAAGCAGCCTTGTAGTTTTTCACTCGTATCTTCACTGAGTACCACCCATATACAGTCTCCTGTCCCTGGATGCTGAGGGAATGATCAGCTCCTTGGGGTAGAATGCTACTTCATTGATGGAGCCAGCATGGCCAGGCAGCTTGTACAGTATTCTCCTGCTGGAGGTATCCCACACATACACAAACCTGTCAGCTGATCCAGCTGCTATTTTGCTTCCATCAGGTGACCAGGGATCACCTGAAGATTCTTTTCAAAGTTGTGCACATTACCTGGAAATATCTTCACACATGGCTGGATGCCCATTGCTCAGTGGTTAGGGTGCCAGCTATATGTGTGAGGCTGGTGAGTTTGAACCAGCCCGGGCCAGCTATACAAACAAAACAAATAGCCGGGTGTTGTGGTGGGCACCTGTAGTCCCAGCCACTTGGGAGGCTGAGGCAAGAGAATCGCTTGAGCCCAAGAGTTTGAGGTTGCTGTGAGTGATGATGACACAGCACTCTACCGAGGGGGACAAAGTGAGACTCTGCCTCAATTAAAAAAAAAAAGAAAAAGAAAAAGAAATATCTTCACACACCTCTCTTTGGGGGCAAATGGCCGGACATCCCAGACACAAACTGTATTGTCCATTGCATTGGACAAGAGATAAGAGCCTTCAGAACTTAACCTCAGGCCAGTCACTGAATCTGCATGGCCTCTCATGGTGTAAGACAGCTGGTTTGGGCACAGGTGCCAGACTTTGATCTTGTTGTCTATTCCACCAGAAATAATCTGATCACTTGTATCACTGAAGGTCACAGCTAACTCCCAGTATGTGTTCTGAAATGTCTGGGTGACTGCTTTCTTCTGGATGCCCCAAAGCTTAACTGTTTCATCTTCACCGCCAGTGCAGACAAGCTGGGGGTCCCTCCTGGCTGGATAACAGGAAGTCACGAAGGAAGTCTGTCCCTTTAGCTTTTTAACCCTCTCACCCGTTTCACTATCCCACACTGCCACAGTTTTATCTGTGGATACTGAGAAGAGCACACTCCCATCTGAGTTACAATGCAGCTCCATCACAGCTCCACCGTGCCTCTTCAATGTGGCATAGTTATCACAGACACCACACACATTCCCCAACAATATCAGTCAGTCAAATCCTGCAGTTGCTAAGGTGGATCCATCGGGGTGAAACTTGCAGCAGTATACTTCCCCTGCATGTTCTGAGAGCAGTATAATTGGGGCTTGATGGGAGGAACACCTTGAAGGCCCTGCTTGCAGCAAATCTCTAGGCGTCACCTGTTGCTACCCCGCTCCCCGACCTGACCCTACGACTTCCAACAGCAACTCATGCCACTGCTGCTTAGCTGGGACCAGTGGCAACTCTGGGCCCTTGAACTTCTGCTGTTCTATCACTTTGCAGCAACTGCAAAGTCTCCTTTTAAATCAAACCTGCTACTTGATCTAATAAAATAAAATCAGTATTGAATTATGCCTAAATTTAAGAGATTAATCACAACAGATTGTAAAGCCCACTGGGGAACCTAGTGAAGGGTCTTAAATTGCAAGAGCATTTTAACATTTTTCCCCTTTGAATTCCTTTTCTGATAAAAGAGGGCTGCTGACCAAAATCAAAGAATACCCAGTAGCAATTCTCCTGCCCTCCATGCACACATTTGTAGGCAGTTTCACAGTGGGAATGGATGGGGCCTAAATTCTGTTTATGTAGAATGATATGAAAAGCAGAAGAGTTTTTCTCTTTTATCCTCCTCTCTGCCCACCCAGTCATCTCCTCCACAGATCTTGCATTATCCTCTCCCTTTGCTTTCTTTGAAACGTCCCATCCTCCTGAGAGGCTGCAGCTCCAGTGGGAGATCTGACCAGTGCAGGAGAGGACAGGGTACAGGGCCCTGCACCTGTTCTTGAGTTAAACCATCATTTTGCCAATTTGTTCTTACATTGCCAACATATTTATTGAGTGACTACTGCGGTAGCGCTGTTCCAGATGCTGGGATACAGTGGTGCAGTGTGAATAAGAATAATAAAGTTCTTTCTCCAATGAATCTAACATTACAGTGAAGATAAAAACAAATTACAGAACAAGGTAAGTTCATATAGTGATAAACACTATAAAGAAATAAAATGGGATCTGTAAGGGATACTTGTCTGGTTTGAGAACCCCAAATTTAAGATTAGACTCTGCTATGCAGGCTGCCTGGCGAGGGCACTCGATGGTTCCCTGCTGCAGACTCTTCCCCCAGATTTCCAACATGGTGCGCTCTTAGGGTGTTTCCCTGACCACCCTGTTTAAAAAGGCAACCCCACCCCCATCTTCCTGCCTTACTTACTTTCCTTAACATACTGCTGTGCTCTGAATGTTATGACCTGAGTTCACAGTTGGGACCTAACACTGAAGGTGTGGTATTGAGAGGTGGGGCCTTTGAGAATGATTAGGTCATGAGAGAGGAGCCTTCACACAGGGATTAGCCCCCTTACAAAGAGATCTGGGGATGTATCAAGCAGTCAGCAGTCTGCAACTCACAAGACCCTCACCAGAGCCTGCCCCGTGGCACACTCATATTAAACTGTGACAACTCAATATCTATTGTGCCTCTGCCACCCAGTCTATGGTATTTTCTTACAGAATCCTAAACACACTGAGACACACACTCCATAATTTATTTAAAGTAATTCAGTTGATGGGAATGTAAGTTCTCTAGCATCTAGAACTCAAAGCTCTGTATGAATTTGCTTAATTGATTAAATACATTTTCTAAGAAGTTGTCATTTTTTGTGAATGTAATTATGTAATCATTTTAAACAAAAAAGGGTATTTACTTTTAAATTACTCCCATGTTAACCATTCCAACAAAGAGGGATCACCATTGTTGGAACTTGAGGAGTTCCTATACTGGGGAGTTTAAAATTCAAGTATTCTAATCATACTTTATGTGTTTCTCCTACTGGCGTGTCCCTATATTGCATACCATCCCATGGGGTCAAAGAGGGCTGTTTTCGTAGCTCACAGCCTAAACCCTTTTGGAGTTTATCTGCCTGGTCTTTTATTTTCTCATTATAGTTACTGTCCTTCAAGGTTTCTAAAACCATGCTTCTTCCAACAAGGGGTTCATTGTTAAAAATGAGCTGATACTAGGAAGGTGTGGTGGATCACTGCCTATAATCCTAGCACTCTGGGAGGCCTAGGCTGGTAGATTGCTTGAGCTCAGTTCAAGACCAGCTTTAGCAAGACCAAGACCTAGTCTCTACTAAAAAATAGAAAAACTGGCTCAGTGCCCATAGCACAGTGGTTACAGCGCCAACCACATACATCGAGGCTGGTGGGTTCAAACCCAACCTGGGCCAGCTAAATGACAATGACAACTGCAATAAAAAATAGCTGGGCGGTGTGGCAGGTGCCTATAGTCCCAGCTACTTGGGAGGCTGAGGCAAGAGAATCGCCTAAGCCCAAGAGTTTCAGGTTGCTGTGACGCCATGACACTCTACCAAGGGTGGCATAGTGAGACTCTGTCTCTAAAAAAATTTAAAAAATAAAAATAGAAAAACTGACCATGCGTTGAGGTGGGAGCCTGTAGTCCCAGTTACTCTGGAGGCTGAGGCAAGAGGATTGCTCAAGCTCAAGAGCTTGGGGTTGCTGTGAGCTATGATGCCATAGCACTCTACCCAGGGCATAAAGTAAGACTCTGTCTTAAAAAGAAAAAGAAGAAAGAAAGGAAAAAAAAAAAGAGCTGATATTTAGAAAAGAACATTTTTTTCTTTTTCTTTTTTTGAGACTGAGTCTTGTTCTGTTGCCCTGGGTAGAGTGCCATGGTGCCATTATAGCTCCCAGCAACCTCAAACTCTTGGTTGGGCTCAAGAGATCCTCCTGCCTCAGCCTCCAAAGTAACTAGGACTATTGGTGCCCACCCTAACGCTTAGCTGATTTTTCTTTTTTTAGTAGAGACAGGATCTTGCTCTTACTCAGGCTGGTCTTGAATTCCTGAGCTCAAGCAATCTACTTGCCTCAGCCTCCGAAACTGCTAGGATTGCAGGATGCCCAGCTAAAAGAATACTTTTAAATATGAATGTTGACTGAATATTTGCTTTTAAGGATCTATTGTTAATTGTTTCACTGTGGTCATTATATTCTTTTATAATTGTCTTTTAGAGATGTATATGGAAATATTTAGGGGCTCAGTGCCTGTAGCACAGTGGTTATAGTGCCAGCCACATACACCAAAGTTGGCAGGTTCGAACCTGGCTGGGCCAGCTAACCAACAATGACAGCTGCAACAAAATACAGCTGGGTGTTGTGGAGGGCACCTGTAGTCCCGGCTACTTGGGAGGCTGAGGCAAGAGAATCACTTGAGCCCAAGAGTCTGAGGTTGCTGTGAGCTGTGATGCCACAGCACTCTACCAAGGGTGACATAGTGAGACTCCGTCTTAAAAAATAATGGTTATTGGGTTATTGGGGCTGAGTGATGGTTACATGAGGACTTATTATATCATTTTGAATTCTCATGTATGTGTTTAAAATCATTAAACCAAGAAGTTTAAAAAGCTATTGGTTAAAAAAGTATTGGATTATAGGCTTTGCGCCTGTGGCCCAAGCGGCTAAGGCGCCAGCCACATACACCTGAGTTGGTGGGTTCAAATCCAGCCCAGGCCCGCCAAACAACAATGATGGCTGCAACCAAAAATAGCCAAGCATTTTGGGCACCAGTAGTCCCAGCTACTTGAGAGGTGGAGGCAGGAGAATCGCTTGAGCCCAGGAGTTGGAGGTTACTGTGAGCTATGATGCCACAGCACTCTACCCAGGGTGACAGCTTGAGGCTCTGTCTCAAAAAAAAAAAAAAAAAAGTATTGGATTATAACCTAAAGTGTATAATGAATATCCGTGAGTCAATACTGACATAAATAAAGGGAGGAGAAGAAACAAATCTCTCTCATGCAGAACTCCAAGTGATTAATGTAGAGGCCCATCCTTAAGAAGTAGAGCATCAATATCCACTTCTTAGGTGTGGGCTGAGCATAGTGACCTCCTTCCAAAGTATAATGGAAAGGGAGAGAAAAGAAAGAGTAGCTCCCCAGTGGAGAAGTCTGACAAACACTAGCCTAAGCCAGGGATAAAGGTTAATATCAGCAGTGGTTAAAACAGTATTGCCCTTGACATGATGTGATGAAAATGACCTTTTACCACTATGATCTTCCTCCTAAAAACAGATTAACCCAGTCTATCAGAAAAGCATCAAACAAACCTAACCCGAGAAACATTCTCCAAAATACCTGACCAGTTCTCCTCAGAGTGTCAAGATCATCAAAAATGAGTCAAGTCTAAGAACAGCCATAGCCACAAGGAACCTAAAGAGTTGTAACAATAAGTGTAATGTATCCTGAGTTGGATCCTGGGATAGAAAAAGTAAAAACTAAGAAAATGTGATTAATGTATGGACTTGAGTTAATAAGGAGGTCTCAATGTTGGTTCTTTCATTTTGAAAAAATGTACCGCACTAATGTAAGATATTAATAACAGGAGAAACCGAGCATTTGGGAATTCTCTTACTATCGTCATAATAATTTTATAAACCTAAAACTTTCCAAAAAAGAAAGAATATTTTTTAAAGGCTATTGCTTATTGGGTATATATTACGATGTTCTGAGGTTCTTTTTCTCTCAGCAATCCTTCACTCCTTAGCTAAAGACTGTTTTAAGTATGTTTATGTTAGAAAGAATAGAAAGAGGAAGAAATTGAAAATGATTGAAGGTTCATATTTCATAATCATTTTCATCTTTCTAAGTCAGAAATCCTTTTGGTTCAGGAGAAGGAACAGGCAGATTGCTGCTAACTAACTTCAGGTTCACCACTAGTTCTTACATCAGGGTTGCAATACATTGGCGACCTGCATCTTCCTGATAGTAGAATTACAGGGAGTGAGAGGAAGAAAATTGTGGTATTAACACGATAATGTTGTTTCCTAAGAATTCAAGGGATTGGGCGGGCCTGGTCCCTCTCCTCTTCCTTAGCAAAAGCGCCCATCACCTTTGTCATAGCGTAAAGAGAAAACACCTCTGAAGGAGTACTCTCTTAAAGAAGCTTGGTAATAATTTTATTTTATTTTATTTTATTAAGACAGAGCCTCAAGCTGTCGCCCTGGGTAGAGTGCTGTAGCATCAGAGCTCACAGCAACCTCCAACTCTTGGGTTCAAGCAATTCTCCTGAAAGAATAGGGAATTCAGAGGCTCTTCACATTGCTCAAAAGTCAGCTTCTTGCCAAGAGTATTTAAGATGAATCTCCTTCATTCCCCACTTGGTAAAGTTTGTTTAGAAAGATACTCTGTGCTGCTCATCATTTAGATTATCTTTGTTGTACTTCAGTGGCTGCTGACAGAATGCAGCTGCATATCCTGAGTCTTCCAGTCTCTCAGCAAGAACTCTGGGAGGAAACAGCCTCATCGCCTCAGGATTCCCTGGGAGAGGGTGGTTCCCTGAGTGGGGTTGTTCCTGCAGGGACAAAGCTGAGAAAACTTATATAAAAGCAATTATCTTTTTTAAAGAAAGGAAATTCAGAAGTCCTTGAACCAATTTCTCAATGTCTTTGAAAGCTCTAGGTGTTGTTTTGCTTAGAGATATACTTTGGAGAAGCCTAGAGAGAAAAGAAAAGTGGCCCAAGTGCACACAGATTGTAAATCCACAGCTCCCATCAACAGCAGCAAAGCAATCATCTTGACTCCATCAGGCCGCCTCTGAGACAGGAAATTCAGCCTCCAGAAGATGTAAGGAATACAAGTCCCTGAGTCAGAATGATAGGCTGCTCCTGGGAGACCCACAAAACCCACAAAACAGCATCAAGTCCTGTCTTTCACCAAGGGGAACATTTTTTTAAATGGCAGAAAAGTAGAAATTGAGCTGGGCAATCAATCAAGTCATTGGATAAGTTGTTCTGATTGCAGTTTTCCTTACTTGATCAGAAAGTCATTAAATGACATGGTTTGGAAAGGACTCAAAATAAAAATGAGTATTTACCTTGTTCTGTGGTAGGGATAGCTTTCTAAGCATGGCATTAAAAACAGAACAGAGGGGAAAGATCAATAAATTTGACCAAGTAAAAATGTCTGTATATATTTTACAAACCTCCATAAACAATACTAAAAGGCAACGACAAGCTCCTTTATTTTATTTTTTATTAACACATAATAATTGCACATACTTATAGGGTGCAATGTGATGTTTCGATACATGTGTATTATATCTAAAAATTAAATCTTAGGGTAAGTTGTATATCTGTCACCTCAGACATTTATCATTTCTTTGTCGTAAGAACATTCAGAATCCTCTCTTGTAAGGATTTTGAAATATATAATCCATTCGTGTTTGCTGTAATCTTGCTACTAAGGAATGGGACAATAGTGTTGCAGGAAGACGAGGCCCAACAGAGAGAAAGAGCACCCAAATACTATGTTTATAAGAGGAAGGGCTTTATTCAGTGGCCGGGAGCTTACGGCGTAGAAGAATGTCAAATGGCTGCGCTCTCCGACCGACTGGTTTGGTTTTTCCCTTCTTATCGAAGGTCAAAAAACTTCCAACCCATAGGCACTCTTCTCATTGGCCAGTTTGAATCAAGTAGGAGATGCTATTCCAGCCCCCACGGAATTGCAGGATTTCACAGAAGTGGACATTTCCAAGTTCCAGGAAGTTAAGTTTACAAATTCTCAAGAGCTGAATCACCATGGAGAGAACCCTGCAGGTGTATCCTTGTGGTCTCCTTAAGAAGACCTGGTCTCCTAGACCTCACCCTTCTTGGGTATCCTTTCTCAGTAGAACTTATTCCTCCTTCCTAATTGTAACTTGAACCCACAGACCAACATCTCTCTGTCCCATTTCCTCCTCCTCTTCCCACTCTCTGCTAACTACTCTTCTGCTCTCTACTTCTGTGAGATCAACTTTTTTAGAATCCACACATGAGTGAGATCACACAGTATTTGTCTTTCTCTGCCTCGCTTATTTCATTTAACGTATCATCCTCCAGACTCACCCACGTTGCTACAAATGTCAGGTTTTCATTCTTTTTCATGGTTGTATAATATTCTATGGTTTAAGTATGCCACATTTTCTTTATCCATTCATCTGTTGATGGATGATTAGTTTGATTCCAAATCTTTGCTATTGTGAATAGTGCTGCAGTAAACATGGGCAGGCAGACATCTCTTCAATATATTAATTTCCTCTCTTTTGTGTGTATACTCAGTAGTAGGATTGATGGATCATGTGGTAATTCTATTTTTAGTGTTTTGAGGAATTTCCATATTGTTTTCCATAATGGCTATACTAGTTTACATTCCCATCAACAATGTAGAAGAGTTCCCCTTTATTCACACCCTTGCTACCATTTGTTACTTTTTTCCTTTTTTGAGACAATCTCAAGCTGTCATCCTGGGTAGGGTGCTATGGTGTCACAGCTCACAGCAACCTCAAACTCTTGGGTTTAAGCAATTCTCTTGCCTCAGTCTCCTAAGTAGCTGGGACTACAGGCACCTGGCAAAATGCCCAGCTATATTTCGTTATTGTTGTTGCAGTTTTTATTGTTGTTTTAGCTGGCCCTGGCCAGGTTTGAACTGCCTGCCGTGGTATACACGGCCAGCGCCCTACTCACTGAGCTACGGGCACTGCCCTCTTTTTGTCTTTTTGATAGCCATTCTAACTGGGGTGAGATGAGCTTTCACCATGGTTTTGATTTGCATTTCACTGGTAATTACTGATGCAGAGCATTTTTTCATATACCTGTTGGCCATTTGTATGTTTTCTTTTGACAAATGTCTATTCAGATTTTCAGACCTTTTTTTTTTGAGACAGAGCCTCAAGCTGCCCCCCTGGGTAGAGGGCCGTGGCATCACAACTCACACCAACGTCCAACTCTTGGGTTCAAGCGATTCTCCTGCCTCCCTCCCAAGTAGCTGGGACTACAGGCGCCCACCACAATGCCTGGGTATTTTTGGGTTGCAGCCCTTGTTTGGCAGGCCCGGGCTGGATTCAAACTCACCAGCTTAGGTGTATGTGGCTGGTGCTTTAGCTGTTTGAGCCACAGGTGCCAAGCCCTGACCATTTTAAAATCTGATTATTTGTTTTGTTTTTTTATTAATGAACTATCTTGTTTTTCTATTTTTAATAGAGACAGGGTCGCACCCTTGCTCAGTTTGGTGTTGAACTCCTGAGCTCAAGTCCACCTACTTTGGCCTCCCAGAGTGATAGGATTACAGGCGTGAGGCACCACGCCCCACCAGAAGGTTATGGGTTTACAATCTGTGTGCACTTGGACACAGAAGGATCACCTGAGCCCAGGAGTTCAAGGGTAGAGTGAATTCTGACTGTTCCATTGCACTCCAGCCTAGATGACAGAACAAGACCGCCTCAAAAAAAGAGGTTGGGGAGGAATGGATGGATGCAACACATTAAATAAAAGAAAAAGCAGATTACAAAAGAGATATCCATAATAGCTCACTGCATAAATAAAGGGAACTCCTGGGCTCAAGCAATCCTGCTGTGTCCAAGTGCACACAGATTGTAAACCCACAGCCTCCCAAGAACCACTCCTAAATTGTGGGAGATTTTGGAGCCTCTTGTAACTCAGGAGGCTTCTAGTGGAGCAGGGCTTCATGTTAGATTCTGGTTTTCAAAGTGCCCAGTTTCTGGTTGCCATGGTGAATAGGAAGAATTACTATGCAAGTCGCACTCATTCCCACCTCTACATTTGGCGACCTGGGAAAGGTCTTTAAGTGACTTGGTATCCTGCATTTGCCTTATTGCCAAGAATTGCTGAATGATGGCTTTACTCCAAGCTCCCGGGGGGAGAGCTAGAATGGGGAGAGAGGCTGGAAATCCTAATTGACTAATGGAAGCCCCGGCACTGAGGTATGTGAATAAGACAGGTTTTTCTCTTTCTCTTTGGCTGAAAGCAAGAGAGAATTTAGGTGTGTCTAGACCTCTGAGTCACTGATGGGCTAGTTTCAGTCTTGCCTGCAGCTTTCTCACTGTTTTTGACTCTTGTTTCTGGAGGCTGGCATATTGTGGGTACTCCACAAATTTTGTTGACTGGATGAGCAGATAAATGGAATGATTAGGAGGATGAGTAAGGAATAAATGGGTGCATGAATGGCTGGAGAAGGAGGAGCTCAGGGCTGACCTGCTTGAATTCCCTAATCTTGCCTCTCCTTTCAACTTCCCAGAAGGAAGGGCTGCACCCCACTCACCTCTGCTCCTTATCACCCTGCCGTCAACCCTGAAACTGAGGCAACATACCTGGAGCAGAGATGGCCTAAAGCTGGCTCCCTGATGTAAACAGGCAGGGTGTTTTATAGCTGTGGGCCAAGATGGTTTCTTCTGCATAAAGTCTCTTGGGAATAGGAAAACCAGAAACATTTCCAAACCAAATCCCAAATCGATGTCAACAAAGCTGGGGTTCAGTAGAAATCTAGGTAGACACCTGGTCGGCATGTGAGGGACCGTCATCAGATGGCAGGTCATTCCCTGTGGTCTCAGGACTAGCAGAACCAGCTTCCAGACATCTTTGGGTTGGGTCGTGAGTATTTACAAGGCACAACACAGAAATATACCACCCGAAAATTGGGCTTTAGGCTGCTGATTCACTCCCGGGGAAATGCAGCACAGGAGAAACCACTGACTGGGTGGGGTGGCTCCAGGGGGTGCTGCTGACCAGGGCTCTCCTCCCTCTCCAAGGGCTACAACACAGGTGGATGCTAAGCAGAGCCAGGGAGGTGGGCAGTCACGCACATCTTCACGCTCTGTCACTGGAATCTATTCTGTCCACTAGCTCCTCTTTCTTTGAACATTTCCACTTCAATAGTTCCTGCTTCCTCTGAATACCAACATGCCCCAGGCTTTCCTATTTTTTTTTTTTAATCCCAAATTGCACTTAGCTTGAACTACCAACATTTCCTTTTACAACCAAAATTTTCAAAAAAGATACCTACATTCAGTGTTCCTCCACTTCCTCTCAACTCTCTCATTCCTTTTTCCATCAGAATATTACTTTCTCTGATGCTTCTTAACTGAAATTGCTGCTGAAGCTCACCGTGATTTCTAAGTTCCCAGATCAACCATCCCAAATTCTTACCCATCTCGACTTTTTGTTAGTTTTTGACGCCGACGACCACTGCTATCGATTGAAATTGTTTCCTCTGTGGCCTGAGGGGCATCGCAGCATCTCAGCCTCCTACCTCATTAACTTCTCTAACTTCTTTCCCCTGCGTGCAGAGCCCAGATGTTCCTGAGCCGACCATGCAGCGTAGCCGTCAGGAGTCCACACTTGGCGGTGCTCAGTCCAGTGCCTACCGCATAGTGAGCCTTCCCAGGAAGTAGGCCTATGAGAAAAAGGCCTACCTGCTCCATGCCCTGCTCCCCTCAGGGCTCTCATCCACCTCCAGGGCCTCCCACCGTCCCCAGGGTTCCCAATGCACTCTGCAAACAATCCCACTGCAGCCCTGAATCTGTTAATTTCCCTGCCAACCTGACAGCTCCACAGACAGGAGCCCTGTCTGTCTCCCTTTTGCAGCCCCGGAGTCCTATAGCGTGGAGTGCCAGAGTCTCATGGTTTTTGTTTGCTTGTTTGTAGAGCAAACGAAAGATCTCAGTGTAGGAAACCTAAGCGTCTGTTTCCAGGAGCCCTTGCTTTCAAAGCTGCAGATGAACGTTTCTAACTGCCAGCTGGACATTTTCACGGAAGTGTCTCGGTTTAGCTAAAACCAAACTCATGGTTTGGAACAGTCATTCTCCCAGAAAGACTCATAACTGCAGCATGATCGCCGCCTTCTCTCCATCACCCCAGACACACAGACACTCAATCCTGGGGGGGGGGGGGGTCTTCTCTCCTCATTCCTTCATCTAATCTACATTTTCTATTCCTAGAATCTCAGCCTGGTGGAGGCTTGTCAACTGATACATTGGCCTCCTGGCTGTTCTCCTTACCGCCCGCCTCCCTCTGCTCTGATCCATCAAAGGGAATTGAGGCCAAATCAATCTTAAAGCATTATGTGGTTCTGTCACATCTGTATCCCTAATTAGCTACCAAGTATAGTTCAGGCACTAACAGAGTCAAGGCAGGCCTCTGGCCTCCCTTCGTATCATCCTGCTCCAATCCTCCCCACAGGAAGATGGAGACTTACTTTCCCTGTGGACACAATGGGCATTCCCACCTTTTTGCTTTTGTTGCACTCTTTCAGCCTGAAGTATTCTCTCCCTAACAAGCTCCTATCATTCAGGGAAGTGGCACCTGCTCCAGGCTGCCTTCCTGTATCCAATAGCTAGCAGTGATTCTGATCTCCCAAAACACTTCCTTTGTACCTCTGAATACAAATGAGGTACACACATGAGTTTGTGTCTGGTCCTCTCTTGAAGGCAGGGACTGCATCCACAGTGCCTTGAATATCGCAGGAGATAAACATTCACCTGCATAATTCAATAAATCACTTTATCAAAACTTTGCATCCAGAAATGTGTGATTTCCACAGCTACCATTACCAGTTCACTTTCGTCCTAGACAGGTCTGTGACAGTTGGCCCCTATAGAAAAAAGATTCTATCAGAGTTAGACTCTGAGAGAACGGGGTATACAGCTTAAAGAATGGGTCAAATAAACGCAGCCATTCCTCCAACATGGGAGTTCCTGAGGGCCAGTGAAAGGAAGGGCATGGCCATTTTATAGGAATAGAGGACCAAGTAGACCAAGCCGCTTTAGAGAGTTTTTCTGGGAATCTAGGTTTTTAAACTATGGCACATCTCAGATTCATTATTCAATCCTTGGGTCCCCGCAGCACCAGCATTGGTGTCATACTTAGGAGTTCCTCTTCCTTTGCTCATCAATATCCCCATTTCCCTTCCTTTCAAAAGGTCTCCCAGGCTATCCCATAATCCATTTTTGCAGAGTTCCAGAACTCAATATTTCCCAGGCACCAAGGGAAGACGTCAATGTTTCGCAGGCAGGAGGTGCTATTCCCGACGTGTTAAAATATGGCACCATCCAGCTCTAATGTCAGTGTTAGCTTTAAGGAACACATGGGGTATTCCGTAGGAGCCCTGGCTAATTCAGAATAGCTGTAGGGTATCTCCAGGAGAGAGGAAGCCGTGCATTAGCCTGTACTTAGTGGAGTTTCGTAGATAGTGATTAAACACTTGTTAGAAAGCAATTAATAAACAATTAAACACCTGGGACTGACCCCTTGAGGAGTGCAGTCTGAAGACAGCAGTGTTTTATAATCTGAGAGTCTACCAGAAATGCAGACTCTCGGGCCCCATGCCAGGCCTACTGAATCAGAACCTGCATTTCACATGGCCTTCTACATCGAAGTTTGAGAAGCGCTGCTATAAATGTTGGTCTCTTAAAAACATATTCCAAAAGCCTGTGTTATAAAAGCTGTTGGCCACCAACCACTCCGCAGGGAATTGCCTTCTCTTCAGAGGGCAAAGAATGGGAGGTATGGATGAAATTAAACATGTCACTCCTCAACTGTCCCCTTCCTCCTAGTCCTCATCTGGCCCCTTCTCTTTCTGGCTCAAATTAAGGGGCAGCTGTGATCGGAGAGGCTGCTGGAATGGAAGCAGTGGGGAGGAGAGGCGAGGAGCAGAAGGGCTGCGTGGAGAGGCAGTGCCACTTTTCCTCACACTCTGGGAAGGGCAGGAGCCATCAGAGCAAGATGCCTCGGTACCAAGAGCTCTGGGTGTTTTCTGAAGTCTGTTAGGCCCACTGTTTTAAGAAAATAACTTCTCCAAACCTGGAAACAATTTAAACGTCCACCAAAAGATGAATGGACAAATTGTGGTGTGGTCATGTGATGGAGTACCACTCAGCACTAAAAAGGAATGAATCGTTGATCCACACAGCAACATGGGTAAATCTTGATTTTTCTGAGTGAAACCAGACAGACAAGAAAGAAAAACAAAAAACATGTACATGGGCTGCATTCACATAAAACTCTAGAAAGTAAAGACAAATCTACAGTGACAGACAACAGACTAGTGGTTCTTAGGAATGGGGTAGACAAGGGCAGGAGGGATGGATGACCAAGGGGGCACAGGAGACTTTTGTGGGTGATGGATATGTTTTCTATCTTGATTCTGGTGGTGATAGATTCCTGGGTGTATGGGAATGGATAAGTTTATTATATTGTACACTTTAAAAGGCTGAGCTTACTTCATGTCAATTATACCTCAATAAAGCTGTTTAATAAACAGAGAGAAAGAGAGAGAGAAAGCTGTTGGTAAGAACAGCCCAGAGCCAGGAAGAAATGTTAAGAAGAGAATAAGAGAAAGAATCCTGGAAACCAGGAGCCAGGGCAAGGTAGAAGCTAGAAGTCCAGTGGACATCGCAGTGCCTGTTAGCCTCCGTGCTGTCGGGAGGAGGCCTGCCTTGGGAGGGGCCTGCTCTGGGTGTAGCAGACTGGAAAGGAGCTCAGCTGGGAGTCTATCCAGGCCCATCGCTAGCCAAAAGGATTCTTCACAGAACCAGTGACAGGCTTGCTCCCGGGAAGACACACTTACTGTGATAGAGAGAAGCCACGTTCCAAACTGACTCTGAAATGGATTTTGTTCATCAGAGAAACAAGGGAGATTTAGGGCCTATCGGGAGCCATGTCTGGCTCTCTTTTCTAAGCCAAAGTGAGATGACGTTTTCGTTGAAGAGTGAAGCATTACTCACAAGCACAGTGGCCCTGTGACACTCAGCACTTTTCTGGGCAGGTCGAGATGAAGGATAATCTGGGTTTGGGACCTTTTCTAGCTTGTCAGGTGTTGACCACAAGGTGGGCAAGGATGCCTGTGGTCACTTATACCCTGGAGTTTCTCCTGGATGTGAAATGGTGGACATGCTTAGCCCCAGGGCCTGCCATTTGTAATGTGACCACTGAGGATATGACTTTGTTTATGAAAGGCAGCCCTGAAAGGCTGCCTTCCCATCTGTCTAACCAGCCACACGGCTTTCTTTCCTACTGTCACCTCTGCTGACTAAGCAGCGATGGCAATGCCCTCCTGGGATAGAAGCCTGTGGGAACTTACAGTTATCTTCAGTGACTCTGAGGTGACACCCCCACCCCAGGGAAAAGCAGCAGCCAACTCTGTCAGGAAAGGCTGCACAGAGGTGTGGCATCACAGGAATTTACACAGCCTGCCTGAAGACAAACTCCAACTCTGGCTTCCTGTTTTTAATATTAAGATATAATTTAAATATGACAAAATTCTCCCTAAGAGACTAGAGTTTTGATGAATATGTAAAATAGTATAACTATCACCAGAATGAAGATATAGATCTGCTCCATTACTCCCAGAATTTTCTCATATCCCTTATTAATTAACCCCTTCTCCGTGCCCCCAGCCCCCTTACATTCTTCATCCCCCTAACCTCTGTCCCCCCAGGACCCCTACCTCTGCCCCTGTCCCTGGCAACTACTCATCTTCTTTTTGTCCCTGAGGGTTTGCCTTTGCACAAATGTCACATAAATGTAAACAAACGGTCTGTGGCCTTTTAAGTCTAGCTTCTTTCTTTTGGCATAATATTTTCAGGGTTTATCTGTGTCATAACATGTATCAGTAATTTGTTCTTTTTTGTTGCTAAGTAATATTTTATTGTACAGATGTACTGCAGTTTGTCCATTCATTCCAATTTGAAAGACATTTGGGCTGTTCCCAGCTTTGGGCAATTTGGAATAAAACCACCACTCACCTTCATATAAAGGTTGTTATACAAGCATGGGTTTTTATTGCAGTTAGGAGTGGGATTGTTAGGTCATACGATAAGTGCATGTCTAAGAAACTGCCAAACTGTTTTCTAAAGTGGTTGCACCATTTTACATTTCCTCTAGCAGTGGAATAGAGTTCCAATTGCTTCACATTCTGGCCAGCACTTGGTATTTATTGTTTGTTAGTTCGGATTTTTTTTTTTAATCCTTCTAATAGGTGTATGGTGACATCTCCTAGTGGTTTTATTTTTATTTTTATTTTTTGAGACAGAGTCTTACTATGTCACCCTCAGTAGAGTGTCATGGCATCACAGCTCCCAGCAACCTCAAACTCTTGGGCTTAACCAATTCTCTTGCCTCAGCCTCCCAATCCTAGTGGTTTTAATTTGCATTTTGCTAATGGCAAATGATATTGAGCATCTTCTCATGTGCTTGTTTGCCATTCACTAAGCATTAAAGCATTAAGCCAGGGCCTTTACTGGGGTTTCCAGGGAAATGGCAAGGTAGGGCAGGGTGGATGGTTTAGTACAGGTTAATTTGAGTAATTTGGAAGAGTTCTAAGCTGCAGTGGTGGTTCTGAGGCTCCTGAACCTGGTCCTAGGATGAGTCTTCAATGGGATATAGCCTCCTGATTGTTACTCTGCGATTCAAAGGCATGTTTTCCTTAGCTACCTCTAAGAATTAGAGGCCCTGGAGAGGTAGTCTCTCCCCAGCCAGAAAAGTTAAGATGTCAAAATATCATCATGTGCAGAAAATGTAAAAAAAAATTTAAAATATGAGAAGGACACTACAAAAGGGGCTTCGAGGAGGAAGGGAGGAAAACCTAGCCTGCTGAACCAGGAAGTCTGCAGGGCTCATAAGAATGTGGGTAGGAAGTAACCTAGGTGACCAATGACCAACAGAAAGGGACCAATAGAAAGGGCAATACTGCCTGGAGGCAGAGAAGCCAAGAAAAGACCATCAGTTTCACAGGGAGTATTTAACACCCCTACAGGCCTTTGTTCTAGGTCTGGCTCACCTTTTCTCCTTGTGGAGGGATCCACTTCCAGCTCTCTTTGGAAGTGCTCTCACTGTCTCTTTGTTCTTCTTAAATAAAATCTCTCTCTGTTACCCTGAAACTTGTGTAGGTAACTTTTGCTGTCTATCCACCTGCCTGGGCCGCTCTAGTTTTATTTCCAGTTTCCCTTTGTTTTTACTTTCAATTATCACTGTGAGTTGCTTGAACTTTCTAGCTCCGCAGAGTAATCAAACCAGGTCAACTGGGTTCGGGGTCCAGGACCCCAACCCCAAACACAATACATGGAAAATCTGCTGTGCTGCCGACTGTAGGCCAGGGGCCTGAGCTGGGATGTAATTCAGAGTAGGAAGGAAGACTAGGGTGGAGAGTGGAAGATCACCAAAAGTCCCCTCAGAGAGGAAGCCAGTCTGGGGTAGTCAGTTCAGCAATAGAGCCAAGATGTAATTTAGGAGAAATTTCCTCAACAGGCACCCATGGAAATACAGCAACATGGAGCCTCACTCTGGCAGTTGAGGCTCAGCTACAAAGAGATGGCATGTGTGCCGTGCCATGGCCTGCAGGGAGTCCTTCTTCTCTGCACTCCTCCCTCCCCCAGACAAGCAGGATGGAGGAGACTCAAGAGAGGAGCTGAGAATACCATTGGCTGCCTGCCCTTCCCCCTCCCCCCCAACTCAGGATGGTTTCATCACTTTTGCTCTCCCTGAGAGCTCTTTAGAGAACAATCATGGGTTTAAGCACCCAGCCTCCAGGCCAGACCCAGCAGGCCTGCCTCCTTGTTTTTCTCAGGATGATTGTCTGGGTGAAGCACTTAGGGGCTGGGATCTGGGCCAGAAACTGCTTTCACTCTCATGGTCCTATTCTGAAGATTTATATGTTTTTGTTTGCAGGCTTAGAGATGTTCTAGTTTCAAATATTTCTCTTTGCTCAGTGAGTGATTTCCCATCCCTTTCCATAAACTTACATGAAAGAAGACATGTTCCTTCTCTTTCTGGCTGCAATGGCATTGGAGGTCACAGGTGGCTTTATTCTTGGGGACACAGGAGTAGCCGCCCACTCCCTTTAACTGGCTCCGTGGTTTGGCCCAGGGCCCTGGGTGTGACAGAACGAGTTCACCAAGGGCACCAACTGAGGGCTCCAGTTTCATCAGAGAAAGATCTCTGCTGGGAGAGGCCATCCCGAAGGGCCCTGGTTTCACAGTGAAGACTCTTCAACCTGCAAAGCTTTGAACTTTCACTGTCCCAGAGTCTGTACCAAGCAGATACATACAAAATTTACTGCTGTATTGAGGATTTCAAACTCCGGCTATTAATTTTTCCATGTTGTTTAGGGACTACTGTAACATATAAGTTGTGTTCATTGATTTCTTTAAGTATTTATTAGGGTATGTATAATATATATATATATATATATATATATATATATATATACACTATTGTTATAAATCATTTAGATTTATGAGTTGGTGTAGTCCATTCTCATGCCTATTCTTCAGAGCCCAGGAACTCTAAAGAAATAATTATTATATACCTTCAGTTCTTCCATGTCCTTCCACGGTGTTCTCTCTATGCATACAAAGTATGTGAGCCCCAGGGAGGTTCCGTAGCCAGTTTGTTTTCTCCTTGAACTGGACATAGAGGGAGGCTGTTTTTTCCTTTCTGTTCACAAAGAACTCCTCTTTTCTGCAGTAGAGAAGAACACAGAGCTAAATGTTTAATGAGGATAATAAACACTCGAAAGAAAGAACCTAGTGTAAAGAGAGAAGGAAAAAAATCTAAGGTCAGGTGAAGAAAGCTTTCTTATACAAAATAATACATACCATAAAGAAAAATCACAAAATTTAGCAAAGCAAATTGTAGAAAATAAAAAGGTCACCCATAGTCCCTCTACTTTGAGCTAATTATTGCTACATTTTAATGTATGCTTTTCCAGAGTGTACGTGTTGCTATATGTGTATGTAGGAGAGGTCTGACAGATAAGTTGCACATTGGCAGTGCTGTACAAACAACTTGGTAAGGTCTCATAACCTTGGCACATCAGTGTCTCACAGCTGTGTTTGTGTTGATATGTGGTGGTGTCTTGCTGAGTGGTGTTCATTATTGTTATTGCATGTGTTTTTGTGTGCTGTTGTGGAAATGTTGGAGCTTGAATTAGAGAAATAAACAAACATTCATAAATTTCTTGTTAAACTTGGAAAGAATGGAAATGAAATTAGAGACATGTTAGTCCAGGTTTATGGGAATAAAGCCATGAAGAAAAAAGCAGTGTACAAGTGTACTGAACATTTTTCTGAGGGGAGAGAAAGCATCTCTGATGAAGAGAGGTCAGGGTGGCCAATAATGAGCAGAACTGATAAAAAACATTGCAAAAATTTATCAAATTATACATCATAATTGCATGCTGACTGTGAGAAGCATAGCAAACCAAGTAAACACTGGTAGAGAAACAGAAAAATCTTGGCTGAAAATCTTGGCCAACTCATGGCTCTTGCATCATGACAAGGCACCAGGTCACACAGCACTGTCTGTGAGGGAGTTTTTAGCCAGTAAACAAATAACTGTATTGGAACCCCCTCCTTACTCATCAGATCAGGTCCCCAGGGGTTTTTCCTTTACCCAAAGATAAAGAAAATATTGAAAGGAAGACATTTTGATGACATTCAGGACATTAAGTTTAATATGAGGACAGCTTTGATGGCCATTCCAGAAAAAGAGTTCCAAAATCGCTTTGAAGGAGGAACTAAGCTCTGGCATTGGTACATAGCTTCCCAAGGTGACCATGACAATATTCAGCAATGAGGTATGTAGCACTTTTTCTAGGATGAGTTTGTGAACTTTATCACCAGACCCCGTATAGTACATTTCATATCCATGTGTGTATTTATCAAAAAATAGTATACTGTGCATGTTTGTGATTTGCTTTTTAAAATCCAAACATACTATAACAATTTTTCATGTCAATATGTACATCACCATGTGGATGTGCCATGGTTTACTCAACTAGTTCCCTCTCAGTTAGGTCTTTGCATCAAATGAATCAGACAACTAACAAGGCCTAAGTGATTCTGGCATCAAAGTTTAGAAAAGAGCTTTGTGAATTAGAAGGAAATTAAATGTAATGACATAGGCTGGGGTGGGGGTGGGAATAACTAATCATGGACAAACTAATCATGGGGCAAGAAACATTGACTAATGTGCACAAAGCCCCCCAAAAATTAGATAGGCAATGGACTGAAAATAATTGAATCTGATGTCCAAGAAAAAATACAGTTTTGAAGCTAGCTATTCAAATTCTTAGGAAAGTTGTGTAATCTTTTTGCTACCTGGTTTCTTAACCTGTAAAATGGGAATAACTGTTTCCATGTGACAGTGACTAAAAACATAAAATAAGGTATTGTAAAGGACTGTCATAGAAGAGGCTGTATATTTCTTTGTCTAACATAGAATAATAGATGCTCAATATTTCTGTTTCCTGCTCCATGTCCACCCTTTTGGGTTGTATTATTCTGCGAGGGGACCCACGTGCTACTTTGCTCTGGTAACAGAGGCCAGTTATTTGTAAGGTGCTCAGAAGTTAGTGAGTTTCATGGAGGCAATTTCTTAATTTTAAGACTTCTATGGGTCTAAAACCTTACTGCAATTTTTCTTGTTGCTAATCTAATTGGTTGGAAGAGATGGAATGTACAACAGAATGGTTCTCAGAGTGAGGTCCCCAGACAGCAGAAGCATTCCCTGAGGACTTGTTAGAAATGCCAGTTCTCAGGCAACACCCAAGACCTATGGAATCAAGAACTCAGGAGGTGGATCCAGCAACTTGTGTTTCAACAAGCCCTCCAGGTGATTCTTACGTAGGGTAAAGACTAGAGAAGCAAGAGTCCTGGAGACTAACTATTGCTAGGTTTGGAATGTACTCCAGCTCACCATTCACGGTGGGACCTTGGGCTAATCATCTCCCTTCTCTAAACCTTCATTTTCTTATCCGGAAAATGGGAATATAATGTCTTCCCCATGACTTCAAATGATTGTTTCATAGACCAAACGAGTTTAGAAAGGCAAAATATATTCAAATAATGTATCATCTGAATGGAAGGTATATTGTTCCCTGTCTTGAGGCAGGGTAATATATAAAGCATCCGTATTTGGTGAAACATTGTTCTATTGTTATTGCTCATTAAGAGAAGAGTCTAGCACCTCCACGGGAAACCTCACTGGATGCTTTAATAGCTATCACAGCATTTTCTCCTGGGTAAACCTGAGTCTCTGTGCACATTCTGTCAGTATCTCAAAGATGTGAGGATGATAGCATCCCCAGAGGAAGTGCGTTTTACTTTCTGGCAAAGTTAAACGCACTTACACGTGCAGGGTAACATTTATTATTTGTTCTCGTCTTTCAGCCCTTTAGTGAGAATAGAGAACAGCAGGTCACCGCTATGAGCACACAACCCTCTTCTACATGAAGAGTGTTATTAAGCCGCCTCTCATCCTTTCTTTCCAGGCTGGAGAGTTGCACTTTCTTTGCCTCTGCTCAAAGGCCTCATTGTGCTCCCCTTTCTCAGTCATCTTGGTTCCTTTTCTTTGAACCTTTTTCGGGTTCTTTAACCACAGCTTCTTGTGATGTCTGGTGCTCTTCAGGTCTGGACCCCAGCACTGTACCCAGAACCCCAGTCTCCATCAGGAGGGTGGCCTCCGGATCTAGCACACCCCACTCCACAGACAAAGCACCATCCTGATGCCTCAGATCAGGGCTGTGGTGGCAAAGTGTGCATGTTGCTCAGTTTCACTCAGCTAGTCATCGTGTTTCGTTTTTCATCCTCCGAGTACCACCTTTTATTTGTGCCTAATGATCTTTTCTGTCCTCTAAGCTCCTTTGATTTATCTAATAGAAAGTAAATTTAACATTGTTCTACATGCACAAGAACTCCTAAAGCATAATTAAAACACACACACACACAAAAACTAATAAAAAGGAGCAAAAGACTCAAACAAGATAGGAGGGAGAAAAACCATGAAAAGTAATTTTCTCTGGGAAGTGACATTACAAGTGATTTCATTTATTTTCTTCTTGCTGCTCTGAACGTTTAAGTTTTTCTATGATTGACACATCAAATGTTTCATCTTTAAAAAGGCAAAAAATGAAATTGCAAAATTAACTCCCTGCATGCTCATAGGACAACAAAGAACATAAAAAATACTTATGTTTTGTAAGAGCTCACTGTCCCTGCAAGAGTTTCCACTCCCGTGAGATACAAAGCTGTGCTTGCCCATGGCTGTGCTTGGCCAAGACTGCCCCGGTTTCAGCACGGACACTAGGTACAGCAGGACAGGTGGTCATCCTCCCTCCCAGCCCCCTCCATCTTTTTTTTCCTGTGTTGAACCGACATGACTGTCCCCTGGTTTGTAGGGCACGCCGCTCATGTATCTCGCTTTGTCATTTCTAGGGAAGTTCAGCCAATTGGGCCTTGAAGACAGGAAGAAGCTTCAGGTGGTTCAAGGGAGGCTTAGCAGTAGTCAGAAGGTAACTGTGAAGAGGCCATGAATGCAGCTCCCTTGTAGGGAGAGAGAGGGAGGGAGGAAGAGCAAAGCCTTTGGGACATCATGAAAAGAGGAAGGTTCAGGGGAAGAATGACGCTGCTGCAGGAGCTCTTGAGAATGCTTTGTGGTGACCTCTCAAGGGGGTGACAGGAGAGAATGAACACAGTCCAGGCTTCCCTCCCATTGACATTCATTATTTGCAGACTTTCGTTAACTCTATTCCTCTCTTCTATTTTAAATGTGTTATGTCTAGCTCACCCAGAGATCTGAGTTTACCTAAGGTCTCATTGTACATTAGTGGTTCTCAGGGGCTGCCAGAGAAAATCAAAGGCTCAGACCCCACTCCAGACCATTTAAATCAGAATATCTAATAAGGGAACCTAAGAAATGTTTTATATATACTTATATATAAATAAGTAATTTATAGAATTATAATTTATTATAAATAATTTTATAATGTAATTTATTATAAAATTTATAATTTTTACTTAGTTATAATTTATATGTAATTTATATAATTTCTAGAATTTATATGGAGAGGTACTCCTCGACTTATGATGGATGGCACTATGTCCCAGCAAACCCATCCTTAAGTTGAAAACACTGCAAGTAGAAAATGCATTTAATACGCCAATAAACCCTGTGTAAAGGTGAAAAATCATTGTAAGTCGAACCATTCTAAGTTGTGTGCCATCTGCATAGTATTTTGTGCATATAGTATATAAACTTGGGGTTGCTCCCCAGGTAGAGGCCTGGTCCTGACTAGGGGTGAGGACATTCTGTTCCCATCAGTGTTTAGAAAGCACAAGGGGTATTAGTCAAGGATTTCTACATTGGTCCAAACTTTCCCACACTGTGATCTCGCAACCTGCGATACAGTTCAAGTTATTTGAGGGCCAGATGCTTGTAGTTGGGGCAGGAATACATGGAAAAGAAGTAAACTGGATGCAGGTTTGCTTTATCTTTGCTCAAGCATTCAGAGCCAGGCTTCTGGGGACATGAGAGGCAGGTGTGAGGCCAAGGGAGCTGCCACCAGTTTCTCTGACCCTCAGCTCTCAACCCAGAAGCTCTAAGCCAATGGCTCCAAACCACAGGGTACAGTAGCATCTCCTAAAGATTCCTTAAACATACAGTCCCCTGGTCCCCCCACCCCTAGTGTGCTCTCCTAAAGATTTCTTGAACATATAGACACCAGGTCCCCAGCCCCAGTGTGCTGACTTATTGGCTTGAGGGAGTTGTGTGGTACAGCCACGTTATTTAAATGTTCTCCAGGTGATTCTGAAGTGTAACTAGAAAGAGAACCATTGATTTTAGCTTTGATGGCGACCAAACAGGTGGTGAGTGGGGTGGGGGGAGAAGGGGCACGGGGGCTCAGAGGACCCTGTGTGCCTGGTGCAAGACCGTTAACCCTGGAATTCCTCCAGCTGCTTTTTATTTTGTCCTTTTTGCCTGCTGATTTTTCAGTTTTACAATGTTTAAAAATGTCTATCTTTCTTTTGGGTTCTCAAATTTTACCTACATCAGAATCACCAGGAACACTTGTTCAAACAGATCACTGGGCCCTACCCCCGAGGTTTCTGATTCAGTAGCCCTGGGGTGGGGCCCAATATTTGCATTTCTCTTAGGTTCCCAGGTTATGCTGGGGCTGCTGCCAAAGAAACATACTTCAAAAACTGCTAGGCTTACCTTATTTTATCATTTCATCTTTTCTTTTTTATTTTTCTTTTTTTTTTTTGGTATTTAAAATCTATTTTAATGACAACATTCTCATCATTTTAAAACAATTTGCATTGTTTAATCCAAAGCTGTTCTGGCATCAGGACTTAACTTTTCTGCTCCACAGGTTTCAGGTGCCACTGTATTACTAATTCTCC